>ML776750.1:531015-551757 GCA_009831015.1 Picea engelmannii | reverse complement strand
GTTAATTAATTAATTAATCGATTAATTAATATACATTAAACAATAATTAATTAATTAATTAATTAATATACATTATGACAATTAATTATTTAATTAATTAAACTTAATAAACCTTAAACATTGTTTTCAAATTTCTGTGGTGAGTAGTTTCGAGGTTAATTGCCGGATAATCCACAGTTGGTGTCATTTTTGTCATTTTTGTCGATGACAAAAATGACACCAACTGTGGATTATCCGGCAATTAACCTCGAAACCTTAAACAATTATTTAAATTTGACAATTAGTTATTTAACTAGGGTTGTTACATACACCCACCCTTTAGGAAACTTCGTCCCAAAGTTAAAGTATTTTATGATACAAGGGAAACGACACATGGTTCACACATTCATAACAAATAACCGACATTCATAACAATAAATTCCACCATAAGACAAATATCCATACACTCTCAACTATTTCTACTCATCCTTCCTCCCTAACTTACTTCCATCTTCCATTCCTATCCCTCCTCTGCTAGACTATCTTGGAGTGTCAACTATACTGACCTAACTCCAAATAGAACCCATAAGCGGAAGTGTCACTATCTTGACCAAGCTTCCCCAGCAAGCAACTAACAGTCATCATCACACGTCTAGGGGAGCGTGAGCTAACATCGTCCTCCCATGACTCCAGGTTTCAGAGGATACATGGTGGGAAATTCCTCCACCCCTCCTAACAGGACTAGGGTCCACACCCTACAATGGAATATACAGTCGCACCATGTTGCTGGGAGTTTTGTCATTGTTTATTCAGTTTTGGGCAGTCTCACCACCTGAAATCCTACACTGGTCCACATATCATAGAAATGCATCCAAACCAATATAATTTCACATACAATGATTCATACCATATTGTTTCTCGGTCAGTGGTCACAACATCCACTTTCATTATCATTATCCCTTGGCTATTTCATAGCCCAATGACTTGCAGATTAGTCTGTAACACAAACTCATACGCATATATGCATTATTATCATGTAATTTCATACAACTATAATCTCAATTCAATATCCCCGTACCAACAAATTTAGCATCAAATTTTACAAGTTATAAATAGATCTCATAATATCCCATAATTCAATTAACATTACCCATTCATAGAATTATCATTTACATAATAGATTGCATTATTTCCAACATCATTCAATAGCATTTAAACCCTCATAGGATTCTCATTCACACAATATATCGCATCATATCCATCATCATCAATAACATTTAAACATTCATAGAATTTACATTCACATAGTAGATCGCATCATATCTATCATCATCAATAACATTTAAACATTCATAAAATTTACACTCTCACAATATATCGCATCATATCCATCATTATTCAAATACATTTAAACATTTATAAAGGTTCATACGTCTTAAAAATTCAAGTGTATTATTTAATAGTTTCACTTGTGAATAGGAAATAAAGGTGTTTAAGCCTCAGGTAATCCTGGTTGTCTAAGTCAAAAGGATGTGTTACATACACCCAACCTTCGAGAAACATATTCTCGAGGTGGTAAAAAAAGTGAGGGATAATCTCGTCGTAGTGTCTCGGCATCCTCCCAAGTAGCAGATCCTAGACTATACTTGTCCCACTGGACCTTAACTTGGTCTACTAGATGGTTCCTAAGCTGTCGAAATCTACGGTCCAATATGCGTAACGGTTCTATCATGAGAGTTCTCGTGTCCGATACCTGCAATTCCTTCCAATTTAGTTTATGTGATTCATCAGCAACATAATGACGAAGAACAGATACATGAAAAACATTATGAGTTTTATGCAAGTGGGGTGGCAGTACGAGACGATAGGCAATGGGTCCAATTTTCTCTTGGATTCTGAACGGTCCTATAAATCAAGTTGACAACTTTTTCCCCTTCCCGAACCGAATGGTACTCTTATTAGTCCTGATACGAATGAAAACATGATCTCCCACTTTATAACTTCGATCAGTCATGTGTGCATCCGCATAAATTTTCTGTCTATCATGTGCCTCCTTTAGTCTCCGCCTAATCTTAATCCCCTATTCCTCCATCTCTTGAATCAATTCTGGCCCAATGGTTACTCGATCTTCTAACCTATCCCAACTCGACGACGTTCTGCATGGCCTTCCATACAGAGCTTCATAGGGTGGCATTCCGATGGAGCTATGAAAACTGTTATTGTAGGCGAAATCTACCAAAGGTAGGTACTTCTCCCAATGGGTTTGATTATCCATGACGTACATCCTAAGAATGTCTTCCATGACTTGATTTACTCTCTCAATTTTCCCATCTGTTTCCGAATGATAAGCTTTGCTTAAGTTCAACTGAGTCCCCAATGTTGACTGCAATCTTGTCCAAAACCTAGAAATGAATCTAGAGTCCCTATCTGAAATGATCTTCTTAGGTATCCTGTGCAAACGGATGACCTCACTTACAAACACGCGTGCCAGATCAGTAACATCATAAGTGTCTCTAACCGGAATAAAATGAGCACTCTTGGTTAAATTATCAACTATCACAAGAATGGCATTGTGTCTATGAGATGTGAGCGGCTACCCCACAACAAAATCCATAGAGATGACTTCCCACTTGGACATAGGAACATCATGTGGTTGTAGGAGGCCTGTCGGGTGATGGTGGTCGGCTTTCACTTGTTGACACTCTAGGCACTTGGAAATGAAATGGACTACATCACACTTCATGCCTACCCAAAAGAAGAGCTTCCTCATGTCTGTGTACATCTTCTTCACACCTAGATGTGCACAATAAAGTGCTCTATGGGCTTCCTTCAATATGATGCTTCGAATATCCCCACTCTCGGGGATGTACATCCTTCCTCGATATCTTAACATTCTATCTGCTTCTAGACTATATCCTTCATACTTTGGATCTAATTGCCTCCCACTCTGGAGGTTTGAAGTAACCTTTAAATACCAATTGTCTCCAAAGAGTTGCATCAACACACGTTCCCTTAGATTGACTTTTAAGGGTACCAAGGATAAGACACATGGTCTCCTACTCAAGGCATATGCAACTGCATTCTTTTTTCCCTTGATATATGAAATACCAAAATTGTACTCACTCATGAACTCACTCCATCGCCTTTGCCTGGCATTCAGATCCCTTTGAGTGAAGAGATGTTTTAAACTTTGATGGTCCGTTTTGAGCTCAAAGTTTCGCTCTACTAGATAGTGCCTCCAAAGTTTCAGAGCTAGCATAACTGCTGCCAAATATCAATCATGAGTAGAATAAAGTTCCTCGTGTTTCTTCAAATTCCTTGGTGCATAAGCTATCACTCCTCCATCCTGGATTAGCACGACCCCCAACCCTTTCTTCTAGGCATCCGTGCAAACTGTGAAGTCTTTTTCCATATTTGACACTTGTAGAAATGGAGCACTAGTTAGTAACCTCTTAAGATTGATGAATGCACTATCACATTCTTCTCTCCATTCATACCTAACCCTCTTATGCTACAAAGTGGTGATGGGTTTCACTATTTTAGAGAACCCTTCCACAAATATTCGATAGTAACCAGCTATCCCCATGAAGCTTCTTACCTCATGAGCATTTTTTTGCATTGGCCATTCCATAATGGCATTTACCTTTTTTGGGTCCACAGAGATTCCTTCACCAGAAATGATATGACCTAAATAGTGGATTTCTTTCTAGAAGAAGGAACACTTCGACAACTTCCCATACAATTTGTTCTCTCTAAGGTAGGACAACACCACTCGCAAGTGTTCTTCATGCTCTCTTTCATTTTTGGAATAGATGAGGATGTCGTCTAGAAAGACTTGTACACAATGGTCTAAGTACTTCTAGAATACACCATTCATGAGGCTCATGAATACTACTAGCGGATTGGTCAATCCGAAAGGTACTACAACGAACTCATAATGCCCAAACCGAGTTCAAAAGACAGTTTTAGGAATATCGCCTTCCTTAATCCTTAACTGGTGATACCGTGATCGCAAATCAATCTTTGAGAATACCACTGCTCCTTTCATCTGATCGAAGAGATCATCTGTTCGTGGCATTGGGTACCTATTTTTCACTGTAGCATGGTTCAAGTCTCTGTAATCTATACACAGTCATAAGGAACCATCCTTCTTCTTCACAAAAATTACTGGTGCACCCCAAGGTGAGAAACTAGGCCTTATTAGCCCTAAGTCCAGTAACTCTTTCAACTACATTTGCAACTCACAACGTTCTGGCGCTGTCATCCGATACAGAGTCTTGGAAATTTGTTCTACACCAGGTTTTATCTCTATAGTAAAATCAAGCTCCCTCTCAGGAGGTAACCCTGGTAACTCGTTTGGAAAAACATCCTTAAATTCTGACAATACCGAGTACTGATCTAAGGAGGGTCCTTTCCTTTCACTCTACTTCCACTACATAAAGTTGACACCCTTGCCTCATGCACTGCTTAACCTGCATATTTGAGATAAAGCGTAGAGACACCTTTCTCTGTACACCCTGGATCTCTACTGGCCTTCCTTCATCGTCAACACAAAGCACCCTTTTTGTGAAACTATCTACCAAAGTTCGATTTGCTTCTAACCAATCTATTCCAATGATTAGGTCATATGCCCCTAGAGCAGTGACGTATACCTTCAACTTGGTAGTACACACTCCCAGGTCTACTAGGAAATTATCAACGCTAGGTCCTACCGCTTGTTTTTCCCCCGAAGCCATCTCGACTTGTTTAAATTCGTCGTGCTCATAGGCTGCCAACCCACTCTTTTCTAATGCAGATGGTGAAATGAAACTATCTGTAGCACTAAATAAAATATTAACATTGATATGATTTAGCATACCTGATGACTCCACCACCATGGATTGATTTTCTTCCTGGCAATTATTAACCGCTGCATAAATCTGGTGGCTACCACTTTCTCTTCCCATCAGGGCCTTTCCTTCTCTATTCACAAATCTTGATTGTAACTCTGGGTAGTGAAGCTGGTAATGGGGTCCTCCACATCCCCAACAGGTAACATGAGGTTGAACCTGCGCACTATTTTGTGACTACCTATGAAATGAGTTCCTTCCCCTTAAACCCCTACCCCTACTAGTTGTCCCCTGAGATGGTCGTGGACCTGCCTGTGTCGTTGGTGATGAACAAGATGCTGCACTCGCTTCCATTGAAATACCTATGGCGATTGTCCATGATGCGACTCTATTACCATATGGAGGTGGCCTGGAGCTCCCTCCCCTGGAGAAGGTCCTAGGGGCCTTCCCCATGAATCTAGGACGATGTATAAAGGTTGACCTCATACCTCGATTTAAGTTCATGTGTTCCTCCACTTAGCATGCATTTTCCACTGCTTCTTCTACTGAAGACAGTTTCCACATCTGCACCATGGCCCTTATCTTAGGGTTTAACCCATAGACAAAGCGTTCTGCTTGTTATTGATCATTATCAATCTATGAAACATATTTGACCAATTCCATAAACCTGATCTTGTATTCTTCTACGGTTCAATTTCCCTATACTAGAGCATGAAATGCTCCCACCTGTTGTTCCTCATAGTAAGCTGGTAGATATTTCCTTTAGAACCTCTCCTCAAAAATTTCCCAAGAGATGGTGTCTGGGGTAAGGTGAAACTGCCTCTCCAGGTTGCCCCACTAGTTCAAGGCACTGTCTCTCAACTGAAAAATCGCTATCTTTGCCTTTGAAGTGGACGCATAGTCTCTTAAGGTAAAACACCTTGTCATGCCTTCCAACCATGCCTCAACACGTTCACTGGAACGACCCCCGGCAAACTCTGGAAGTTTGATCTTCTACAGTTCTCTAGTGATGTCTTCGGGTGGAGGTCCTCCCCTTGAATCCCTTGATGGTTCAAGATTACCTGTTCCATATGGTGGGGATTTAACTTCGATCCCTGCTGGTTGATGCCCCTTTAAAGTCTCATTTATGGCCTCCAAAGAGCGCAGAATGAGAGCTAATTCAGGCGATGGTGGTGGTGGCACTGGTAGTGTCTGCATCGATGCCCCTCTGTCTCGATTTCCTTGATTCCTAACCATCATGTATAATTGAATCTACATCGACCAAAATTTTGTCAGGGTGAGTCTAGGACAATTCACATTTCTGCAACTTAAACTAGAAAACAGGGTTAGGCGTAAGTTTTTTTTTACTTGTCTGTAAACAGATGTTACTCTCTTTAGGGGAAGTGGCTAGGTTAGGGTTAAAGCATCTAATATTGATGTCTTCACCTAATAAAACTACTGACTCCCTCTCCTAGTTGCTATGCTAGCATCGCACCACACTCATTAATTCCTCTAGCTTACCTTCCTAGCGTGCATGAAACCCCCCTCCCCCTTTATCATGGTTTAAGTCCTTAAAACTTTTTTTTTTTTTTTTAAACCAATTAATGTGACCTTGAACATACTTGATGATTAAATTATGTACTTAAGTATTAATATCAATTACTCACTTTAATTAATTAATCATTAATATCAATAGTTGAAATAAAATTCAATCATTTTTTCTTTTTTTAAATTAAACTTTGCTCTAAAATTTAAAACTTAAAAAAAAAAATTAAATTTTACTCTAAAATTTAGAACTAATTTAAAAATTTAAATTTTAAACGAATAGTAATAATAAATAAAAAAATAAAACAAAATAACACAACAAAAACAAAAATTTAAATAAATTGATATTTAAAATTTCTTTTATAGGGCATCGTGGGTCCTCGCATGAGGTCCACGTGCCCTATTTCCCTCTCAACTCCTAAAACGCTATACGCCCCTCACCCAAACCCTAATCCCGCACTATTTCTCTACGCAATCCAGGAAGGGTCCCTTTCATTCTCGTTCTCTCTTTTTTTTTCATCTGCTCAGCAGAGGGAAGGCGTAAGTTGTGTGGGTTTGGCCGCACACTGTCATAGGTTCCTCCTATGGGAAATGTGTAGTGTTCAATCCCCTATGATCTCCTCCTTCATGGCTTGGCACGTGGTCTTGGCCGCTAGGCTTTGACGCGTTCTGCACCAGGTTTTATTGCGGCTTGTTTTTGTTTTTTTTCCTGCTTTAGCCTGCGGGTTGTGGTGTTGGGAACCAAACAGTTGGCGCATTGGTTAGTCATTAGTTGTATGAGTAATATACATGCATGTGGTTTTGCGGAGGTCGTGGGTTCCAATCCGTGGATCCCCATTACTTGTAGTGAAAACACATCACTTCATTGTTGACTCCCTGTCAAAACAACTACTTGTAGATTGGATCTCAGTCCTTGGTATGTGTTGTATGATACCTGGTACACTGCCTTCTATGAGTGGTAATTGGTTCTGGGCATGCGTTTGGTTGATATGATAGTTGGCTCGACTTCAAAATTGGACATTGGTCGCGATGAGTTATAACCCAATTTTTTTTATTTTATTTCTAAACTCATTTTATCTTTTTTTTTTTTATTCAACTCAGGGTTGGGCCTGCGGCTATGCACTTGGCTATGCATAAATATGGTCTGTTTGAGCATTCCTCTAGTCATTGGCTTGGCTTGTATGTTTGGTATTGAATCATGGAATTTTATGAAATAGTTAGGGTTTGGATTGGTGTTGTTAGCATTATTCCGCTATACCAAGGGGAGAATACCACTCTATCCATAGGCCTTTACATAGGTGCTATGCTTATGGAAGAGGTTTCTGCGTTCATTCTCAGGTTTAATAGTTTTGACTCCTTTTTAACAAGATGCGAAATAGCTTATGAGTGACTACTCCAATAATGGAATGCTTCTTTGCTTTTATTTTTTGTTATTCATCCATCATCTCCTCAAATGCCTTCGTAATCCCAGGTAATCCCTTTAAAATGATTATATGATTCATGGGAGGCAGAGATTAACCATGGAAGTTTTGCTGACAACATCCTTATTGTATGGGTGTTTTCTGATAGTATCTTACCACACATGGGTGAGGTTTCTGATTCGAAACTTGGGGAGACATAACAATGGTATTGGAGCCTTCGTGAAAGCGCTGAGTTTGGTGGAGAGGTCTTGGTTTGATTATGGTGGAGACCATATTTTTTTTTCATTATTCTGGTGGAGACGCATAGTGCAGTGATAACACATGGGCTTTCACCTTGTCACACTTGTAGATATAAGCCTCGACACTTGTTTGCTTTGGTATTTGGACTAGGTCTTAAGGTTTAAATGGAGTTTGCTTTGGTAAATAACCTGCGGGATAAAATTTATTTTACTCTTAACCTCAATTATGGACATTTTTCAATGCTAGGGTTTCCAAATTTCTTACTTTTGCTCCTTGAAAGTTGAAATTTGAACCATAAGTCTTGAAATTTTAATTATAATAGTGAACCCTTAAGTTTCTGACATGATCTTTTGAAAACCGGGCTTTTAATATGCCTTACATGTTTTTTTCATGCAGGTGAAATGATATCCTTTTTACTTGACTTCAACCAATAGGGTTTTTGAATTCTAAAGATACATTATAAATGACTCATGGATGAACATTCAATTCAATATTTTATGAGTTTAAATTCTAACATAGAAATATTAAAATAGTATTCTTTTTTTTGTATAACTGTAAGTTGTTTATGATACATAAACCAAACTTCAGAAATCCTATTGGTTGGAAATCTTAGTGATTTATTAGCTAATTTAGCTTACTTTCAACTTGTCTACACTCTCTAACCATAATTTATGGTAGAGATTTCTTATCATTTGAATTCTGGACTTATGTTGGGAAGTAAGAGGAAGCAATGCACGTAGTATTAATATTCTTGCTTTTCAATTTGTGGTATTTTTTGACGCTTAAAATTCCCCAGATCATTATACTTTAATCTTAGCACCCATATACTAAGCTCAAGCTGCAAGTCAATTGAGGAACTATGGTACCTGTATCTAGAAAATTGTACAAGCTGAGTCTTGTGAAAACTGAATGCAAGCAGGTTGTTTGCAAACCATCAGATGTAGGTTCTACTCTCTCTCTGCCATGTAATAAGGATGTTTCAATGTTAGGCTTCTAGGAAAATTCTCGATACAGGGGATAAGGTGGGTAGGTAGGCCCTTGGCTCCAGATTTTAAACCAGGTCTCTGATACCATGTGTAGTGTCCTAGCTAACAAGATCTAAAATTTAAATATAATCATAACATTGATTTTGATAATTTCTTTACTATTTTATATTCAACAAACCAACAAACTAACAGTTCATGGTTCAACAAATTCAAATGAGCAGCATGATATAAAAATCATATAAAAAAAAAAACATATACAACATAGTAAAATAATGAACCATCATAATGATAATGACATGCAATAATAATGAACATAAATACCTCTCAAGTGATGTTCTTTCCTAATCTGTCTATCGAAGCTACTCTTCCCAAACTCTGACCAAGCTGCTCTACCCAAACCCTGCCCAAAACCGAATATTTCTTCCCAGCCAGCTAGGAACAGAGCCTATCCAGCTCCCTAGCTCCAGGATTCCGTAAGGATTCCTGGACCCCAAGCCCAAAACTCCCAGCAACCAATGCTCCCTTGTAACATTCCAACAAATTCCTCAATCCAAAACCAAAAATACAGTTTTCCAATCCCTCCCCTAGAAAATGCTCCAATACAATCTCCTAATCTCCCAAAAATTCTCCCTGCCCCCAAAATCAAAAGTTCCCCTCTCGAATGTATTTTCCCCCTCATATTCCCCCCGTCCATTCACTGCCTCTCCCCCCCTTATCTCTCCATTCAATGGAAACCACCTTATCCCTCCATTCAATGCCAACCATCCTTCAATACATTAAGTTTTTTTTTTTTTTTTAATATATTAAACTTTAATTCATTCCCCAAATATTTAATGAGTTAATTGATTAATTAATCGATTAATTAATATACACTAAACAATAATTAATTAATTAATATAAATTAGGAAAATTAATTATTTAATTAATTAAACTTAATAAACCTTAAACAATTATTTAACTTTGACAATTAGTTATTTAACTAGGGTTGTTACATGTATGCACGATGTATTTCATGTATCTGTTTTGAGAAATTATATTAGTGATGCTTCAGATGTTATTGACATGAGTTCTTTGCAGGTGTCGGACAAGGGTTCTCTCATGGAGGAGCCAATCTGAATTCTAGACCTTGTCAAAGAAACACCAAGTGACACAAGAGATCCCTCTATGAGCTAAGTAGGCTAGTAGCCAGCTCTAAAGTTGGTTTGTAGGTTACCTCTATCATTTGTTTTATCAACTGAACAAATTGACAGAGTTTTACTATTTCATAATCGTTTGGGCAATGATTATATTAAGTTGGGGAAACTCAGTCAATTAGATCGCATTCAACAACTATGGAATCGAACAATCAATCAAGTCAAGGTCCAGTGGGACAATTATAGTCCACATTCGGCTACCTGGGACGACGCATATGAGAAGCATCAACAATTTCCTTACTTGTTGATATATTAGACATATAGATCTATATTAGATACATTTATTTACTTGCTTTTACATATACTGTAAAAACTTCGGGATGAAGTTTAAAATAAGAGGGGGTGTATGTAACATCCCGCTCTACTGAGCATACTACTATTGACTTATTCTTTGAGGACACTTGCTTGCAAGTGATCCGGGTATGGAACATTATGATTTCATTTTGATTATGGGTTATATATGATGATGTTTAGGTGTTATAGTTGATTGATTATATCTTCCCCTCTCGAATGTCTTTGACCACTCATATTCCCCCCATCCATTCACCGCCTCTCCCCCACTTATATCTCCATTCAATGCCAACCACCTTATCCCTCCATTCAATGCCAACCATCATTCAATACATTAAGTTTTTTTTTTTTTTTTTTAATTTATTAAACTTTAATTCATTCCCCAAATATTTAATGAGTTAATTAATTAATTAATCAATTAATTGATATACATTAAACAATAATTAATTAATTAATTTATTATTATTATTATTAAATAATTATTATTTAATTAATATACATTATGACAATTAATTATTTAATTAATTAAACTTAATAAATCTTAAACAATTATTTAACTTTGACAATTAGTTATTTAACTAGGGTTGTTACATACACCCACCCTTTAGGAAACTTCGTCCCAAAGTTAAATTATTTTATGATACAAAGGAAATGACACATGGTTCACACATTCATAACAAATAACCGACATTATCAGTAAGTAAGCCAAGAAAAATCATACATACTAGTGTACATGTGCAAGAAATGCATGTGTAGCTAGTACATACAAGTCCCGTGCATGTACTAATAACAATAACTATCATCTCTATAGTAATTTTTGTATGCATCCAATCCATTCAACAAGGTTATTCATTTTATAAAAGACAATAAACCAATCAAATGTTTGTGAAATCCTTTAATTACAATTATCTAGCTCAACAATGTTATGTAGAAAATTGTAGTTCAGTTACGTAATTATGAATATTCATATATACCCATTTTCTTTTCAAAAGGAAAAAAAAAAAAAAATTCCACCATAAGACAAATCTCCATACACTCTCAACTATTTCTACTCATCCTTCCTCCCTAACTTACTTCTATCTTCCATTCCTATCCTTCCTCTGTTGGACTATCTTGGAGTGTCAACTATACTGACCTAACTCCAAATAGAACCCGTAAGCAGAAGTGTCACTATCTTGACCAAGCTTCCCCAGCAAGAAAAATACAGTCATCATCACACGTCTAGGGGAACATGAGCTAACACCGTCCTCCCATGACTCCAGGTTTCGGAGGATACACGGTGGGAAATGCCTCCACCCCTCCTAACAGGACTAGTGTCCCTACCCTACAATGGAATATACAATGGCACCGTGTTGCTGGGAGTTTTGTCATTGTTTATTCAGTTTTGGGTAGTCTCACCACCTGAAATCCTGCACTGGTCCACATATCATAGAAATGCATCCAAACCAATATAATTTCACATACAATGATTCATACCATATTGTTTCTCGGTCAATGGTCACGACATCCACTTTCATTATCATTATCCCTTGGCTATTTCATAGCCCAATGACCTGCAGATCAGTCTGTAACACAAAATCATACGCATATAGGCATAATTATCATGTAATTGCATACAACTATAATCTCAATTCGATATCCCCGTATGAACAACTTTAACATCAAATTTTTCAAGTTAGAAATAGATCTCATAATATCCCATAATTCAATTAACATTACCCATTCATAGAATTATCATTTACATAATAGATTGCATTATTTCCAACATCATTCAATGGCATTTAAACCCTCATAGGATTCTCATTCACACAATATATCACATCATATCCATCATCATCAATAACATTTAAACATTCATAAAATTTACACTCTCACAATATATCACATCATATCCATCATTATTCAAATACATTTAAACATTTATAAAGGTTCATACGTCTTAAAAGTTCAAGTGTATTATTTAATAGTTTCACTTGTGAATAGGAAATAAAGGTGTTTAGGCCTTAGGTAATCCTGGTTGTCTAAGTCAAAAGGTGGTGTTACATACACCCAACCTTCGAGAAACATATTCTCGAGGTGGTCAAAAAAGTGAGGGATAATCTCGTCGTAGTGTCTCGGCATTCTTCCAAGTAGCAGATCTTGGACTATACTTGTCCCACTGGACCTTAACTTAGTCTACCGGACGGTTCCTAAGCTGTCAGACTCTACAGTCCAATATGCGTAATGGTTCTACCATGAGGTTTCCCATGTTCGATACCTGCAATTCCTTGCAATTTAGTTTATGTGATTCATCAGCAACATAATGACGAAGAACAGATACATGAAAAACATTATGAGTTTTATGCAAGTGGGGTGGCAGTACGAGACAATAGGCAACGGGTCCAATTTTCTCTTGGATTCTGAATGGTCCTATAAATCAAGTTGATAACTTTTTCCCCTTCCCGAACCGAATGGTACTCTTATTAGGCCTGATACAAATGAAAACCTGATCTTCCACTTTATAACTTCGATTAGTCCTGTGTGCATCCGCATAACTTTTTTGTCTATCCTGTGCTTCCTTTAGTCTCTGCCTAATCTGAATCCCCTATTCCTCCATCTCTTGAATAAATCCTAGCCCAACAGTTACTCGGTCTTCTAACCTCTCCCAACTCAACGATGTTCTACATGGCCTTCCATATAGAGCTTCATAGGGTGGCATTCCAATGGAGCTATGAAAATTGTTATTGTAGGAAAACTTTACCAAAGGTAGGTACTTCTCCCAATGGATTTGATTATCCATGACATGCATCCTAAGTGTGTCTTCCATGACTTGATTTACTCTCTCAGTTTTCCCATCTGTTTCTGAATGATAAGTTGTTCTTAAGTTCAACTGAGTCCCCAACGTTGACTGCAAACTTATCCAAACCTAGAAGTGAATCTGGAGTCCCTATCTGAAATGATCTTCTTAGGTATCCCGTGAAAATGGATGACCTCACTTACAAACACGCACGCCACATCAGTGACATCGTAAGTGTCTCTAACTGGAATAAAATGAGCACTCTTGGTTAACTTATCAACTATCACAAGAATGGCATTGTGTCTACGAGATGTGAGCGGCAACCCCACAACAAAATCCATAGAGATGACTTTCCACTTGGACATAGGAACATCATGTGGTTGTAGGAGGCCTACCAAGTGATGGTGGTCGGCTTTCACTTGTTGACACTCTAGGAACTTGGCAATGAAATGGACTACATCGCGCTTCATGCCTACCCAGAAGAAGAGCTTCCTCATGTCTGTGTACATTTTCTTCACACCCAGATGTGCACAATAAAGTTCTCTATGGGCTTCCTTCAGTATGATGCTTCAAATATCCCCACTTTCGGGGACGTACATCCTTCCTCGATATCTTAACATTCTATCTTCTTCCAGACTATATCCTTCATACTTTGGATCTAATTTCCTCCCACTCTAGAGGTTTGAAGTAACCTTTAAATACCAACTGTCTCCAAGGAGTTGCGTCAACACACGTTCCCTCAGATTGACTTTTAAGGGTACTAAGGATAAGACACGTGGTCTCCTACTCAAGGCATCTGCAACCACATTCTCTTTTCCCTTGATATATGAAATACCAAAATCGTACTCACTCATGAACTCACTCCATCGCCTTTGCCTGGCATTCAGATCCCTTTGAGTGAAGAGATGTTTTAAACTTTGATGGTTTGTTTTGAGCTCAAAGTTTCGCCCTACTAGATAGTGCCTCCAAAGTTTCAGAGCTAGCATAACTGCTGCCAACTCTAAATCATGAGTAGCATAAAGTTCCTCATGTTTTTTCAACTTCCTTGGCACATAAGCTATCACTCCTCCATCCTACATTAGCATGACCCCCAACCCTTGCTTCTAGGCATCCGTGCAAACTGTGAAGTCTTTTTCCATATCTGACACTTGTATAATTGGAGCACTTGTTAGTAACCTCTTAAGCTCGATGAATGCACTATCACATTCTTCTCTCCATTCATAACTGACCCTCTTGCGTTGCAAAGTGGTGATGGGTTTCATTATTTTAGAGAACCCTTCCACAAATATCTGATAGTAACCTGCTAGCCCCATGAAGCTTCTTACCTCATGAGCATTTTTCGGCATTGGCCATTCCATAATGGCCTTTACCTTTTCTGGGTCCACAGAGATTCCTTCACCAGAAATGATATGACCTAAATAGTGGATTTCTTTCTAGAAGAAGGAACACTTCAACAACTTCCCATACAATTTTTTCTCTCTAAGGATGGACAACACCACTCACAAGGGTTCCTCATGCTGTCTTTCATTTTTGGAATAGATGAGGATGTCATCTAGAAAGACTTGTACAAAACGGTCTAAGTACTTCTGGAATACACCATTCATGAGGCTCATGAATACCACTAGCACATTGGTCAATCCGAAAGGTACTACAACGAACTCATAATGCCCAAACTGAGTTCAAAAGACAATTTTAGGAATATCGCCTTCCTTAATCCTTAACTGGTGATACCCTGATCGCAAATCAATCTTTGAGAATACCACTGCTCCTTTCATCTGATCGAAGAGATCATCTGTTCATGGCATTGGGTACCTATTTTTGACTGTAGCATGGTTCAAGTCTCTGTAATCTATACATAGTCATAAGGAACCATCCTTCTTCTTCACAAAAATTACTGGTGCACCCCAAGGTGAGAAACTAGGCCTTATTAGCCCTAAGTCCAGTAACTCTTTCAACTGCATTTGCAACTCACAACGTTCTGGCAATGTCATCTGATATAGAGTCTTGGAAATTGGTTCTACACCAAGTTTTATCTCAATAGTAAAATCAAGCTCCCTCTCAGGAGGTAACCTTGGTAACTCATTCGGAAAAACATCCTTAAATTGTGACAATATCGGGTACTGATCTAAGGAGGTTCCTTTCCTTTCACTCACTACTTCCACTGCATAAAGTTAACACCCTTGCCTCATGTACCACTTAACCTGCATAGTTGAGATAAAGTGTAGAGACACCTTTCTCTGTACACCCTAGATCTCTACTAGCCTTCCTTTTTCGTCAACACAAAGAACCCTTTTTGCGAAACAATCTACCAAAGTTCGATGGGATTCTAACCAATCTATTCCAATGATTAAGTCATACGCCCCTAGAGCAGTGACATATACCTTTAACCTGGTAGTACCCACGCCGAGGTCTACTAGGCAATTATCAACGCTAGGTCCTACTGCTTGTTTTTCCCCCACATCCATCTCGACTTGTTTAAAGTCGTCGTGCTCGTAGGCTGCCAACCCACTCTTTTCTAATGCAGATGGTGAAATGAAACTATCTGTAGCACCAAATAAAATCTTAACATTTATATGATTTAGCATACCTGATGAATCCACCACTGTGGATTGATGTTTTGCCTGGCAATTATTAACCGATGCATAAATCTGGTGGCTACCACTTGCTCTTCCCATCGGGGCCTTTCCTTCTCTATTCATAAATCCTGATTGTAACTCTGGGCAGTCACGTTGGTAATGGGGTCCTCCACATCCATAGCAGGTAACACGAGGTTGAACCTCCGCACTGTTTTGTGACTGCCTCTGAAATGAGTTGCTTCCCCTGAAACCCCTACCCCTACTAGTTGTCCCTTCAGATGGTTGTGGACCTGCCTATGTCGTTGGTGATGAACAAGATGTTGCATTCGCTGCCATTGAAATACATGTGGTGATTGTCCTTGGTGCAACTCTATTACCATATGGAGGTGGCTTGGAGCTCCCTCCCCTAGAGAAGGTCCTAGAGGCCTTCCCCACGAATCTAGGACGATGTAGAAAGGTCGACCTCATACCTCCATTTAAGTTCATTTGTTCCTCCACTTATCATGAATTTTCCATTGCTTCTGCTATTGAAGACGTTTTCCACATCCGCACCATGGCCCTTATCTTAGGGTTTAACCCATAGACAAAGTGTTCTACCTATCATTGATCATTATCCATGTATGATACATATTTGACCAATTCCATAAACCTGATCTCATATTCTTCTTTGGTTTGGTTTCCCTGTACTAGAGCATGAAATGCTCCCACCTGTTGTTCCTCATAGTAAGCTGGTAGATATTTCCTTCGGAACCTCTCCTCAAAAAGTTCCCAAGAGACGATGTCTGGGGAAAGGTGCAACTGCCTCTCAAGGTTGCCCCACTATTTCAAGGCACTGTCTCTCAATTGAAAAATCGCTATCTTCGTCTTTGAAGTGGATGCATAGTCTCTTAAGGAAAAACACCTTGTCATGCCTTCCAACCATGCCTCAGCACATTCACTGGCACGACCCCTGACAAACTCTGAAAGTTTGATCTTCTGCAGTTCTCTAGTGATGTCTTCAGGTGGAGGTACTCCCCTTGAATCCATTGACACTTCAGGATTACCCGTTCCATATGGTGGGGGTTTCACTTCGATCCCTGCTGGTTGACGCCCCTTTAAAGTCTCATTTATGGCCTCCAAAGAGCGCAGAATGAGAGCTAATTCAGGTTATGGTGGTGGCGGCGCTGGCAATGTCTGCATCGATTCCCCTCTGCCTCAATTTCCTCAATTCCTAACCATCCTGTATAATTTAATCTGCATCGACCAAATTTTTTTCAAGGTGAGTCTAGGACAATTCACATTTGCGCAACTTAAACTAGAAAACAGGGTTAGGAGTAAGTTTTTTTTTACTTCTCTGTAAACAGACGTTACTCTCTTTAGGGAAAGTGGCTAGGTTAGGGTTAAAGTGTCTAATATTGACGTCTTCACCTAATAAAACTACTGACTCCCTCTCCTGGTAGCTATGCTAGCATCGCACCACACTCATCAATTCCTCTAGCTTACCTTCCTAGCGTGCATGAAACCCCCCTCCCCCTTTATCACGGTTTAAGTCCTTAAAACTTTTTTTTTATTTTTAAACCAATCAATGTGACCTTGAACATACTTAATGATTAAATTATTTACTTAAGTATTAATAACAATTACTCACTTTAATTAATTAATCATTAATATGAATAGTTGAAATAAAATTCAATCATTTTTTTTTTAATTAAACTTTGCTCTAAAATTTAAAACTTAAAAAAAAAAAAAAATTTACTTGAAAATTTAGAACTAATTTTAAAATTTTAATTTTACTCTAAGATTTAAATTTAAAACTAATTAAAATTTTAAATTTTAAATTTTAAACGAATAGTAATAATAAATAATTAAATAAAACAAAAATAACACACACAAAAAAACAAAATTGATATTTAAAATTTGTTTTATAGGGCATCGTCGGTCCTCGCATGAGGTCCACATGCCCTATTTCCATCTAAACTCCTAAAACTCTATAAGCCCCACCCCCAAACCCTAATCCCACACTCTTCCTCTACGCAATCCAGGAAGGGTCCCTTTCATTCTCGTTCTCTCTTTTTTTTTTTCATCTTCTCAGTAGAGGGAAGGTGTAGGCTGTGTGGGTTTGGCCGCGCACCATCATAGGCTCCTCCTGTGGGAAATGTGCAGTGTTCAATCCCCCTTGAGCTCCTCCTTCATGGCTTGGCACGTGGTCTTGGCTGCTAGGCTTTGATGCGTTCTGCACCAGGTTTTATTGCGGCTTGTTTTTTTTTTCTTGATTTAGCCTGCGGGTTGTGGTGTTGGGCACCAAACAGTTGGAGCATTGGTCGGTCGTTGGTTGTATGAGTAATATACAAGCGAGCAGTTTTGCGGAGGTCGTGGGTTCCAATCCGCAGATCCCCCATTACTTGTAGTGAAAACAAATTACTCCATTGTTGACTCCCTATTGAAACAACTACTTGTAGATTGGATCTCGGTCCTTGGTATGTGTTGTACGATACCTAGTGCACTGCCTTCTGTGAGTGGTACTTGGTTCTAGGGCTGCATTTGGTTGATATGATAGTTGGCTTGGCTTCCAAATTTGACATTGGTCGCTATGAGTTATAACCCAATTTGTTTTTTTTTTTTTAAACTCATTTTATCTTTCTTTTTTTTATTCAACTCAGGGCTGGGCTTGCGCCTATGCACTTGGCTATGCGTAAATATGGCATGTTGGAGCATTCCTCTAGTCATTGGCTTGGCTTGTATGTTCGGTATTGAATCGTGGAATTTTATGAAATAGTTAGGGTTTGGATTGGTTTTGTTAGTGTTACTCTGCTATACCAAGGGGTGAATACCACTGGACCCACAGGCCTTTACACAGGTGCTATGCTTATGGAAGAGGTTTTTGTGTTCATTCTCAAGTTTAATAGTTCTGACTCCTTTGTAACAAGATGCATAATAGCTTATGAGTGACTGCTCCAATAATGGAATGCTTCTTTTCTTTTATTATTTGTTATTCATCCATCATCTCCTCCAATGCCTTCATAATCCCAGGTAATCCCTTTAAAATGATTATATGATTCATGGGAGGCAGAGATTAACCATGGAAGTTTCGCTGACAGCATCCTTATTGTATGGGTGTTTTCTGATAGTAGCTTACCACACACGGGTGAGGTTTATGATTCGAAACTCGGGGAGACATAACAATGGTATTGGAGCCTTTGTGAAAGCACTGAGTTTGGTGGAGAGGTCTCGGTTCGATTCTGGTGGAGACCATATTTTTTTTTTCATTATTTTGGTACAGACGCGTAGTGCAGTGATAACATGTTGGCTTTCACCTTGTTGCACTTGTATATATAAGCCTCAAAACTTGTTTGCTTTGGTATTCAGACTAGGTCTTAAGGTTTAAAAGGAGTTTGCTTTGGTAAATAACCTGCGGGATAAAACAAAATTTTACTCTTAACCTCAATTATGGACATTTTTCAATGCTAGGGTTTCCAAATTTCTTACTTTTGCTCCTTGAAAGTTGAAATTTGAACCGTAAGTCCTGAAATTTTAATTATAATAGTGAACCCTTAAGTTTCTGACATGATCTTTTGAAAACCGGGCTTTTAATATGCCTTAGATTTTTTTTTCATCCAGGTGAAATGATATCCTTTTTACTTGACTTCATCCAATAGGGTTTTTAAATTCTAAAGATACATTATAAATGGCTCATGACTGAACATTCAATTCAAGATTTTCGGAGTTCAAATTCGAACACAAAAATATTAAAATAGTATTCTTTTTATTGTTTAACTGTAAGTTGTTTATGATACATAAACCAAACTTCAGAAATCCTATTGGTTGGAAATATTAGTGATTTATTAGCTAATTTAGCTTACTTTCAACTTATCTACACTCTCTAACCATAATTTATGGTAGAGATTTCTTATCATTTGAATTATGGACTTATGTTGGGAAGTAAGAGGAAGAAATGCACGTAGTATTAATATTCTTGCTTTTCAATTAGGGGTATTTTTTGACGCTTACAATTCCCCAGATCAATATACTTTAATCTTAGCACCCATATACTAAGCTCAAGATGCAATTCAATTGAGGAACTATGGTACCTGTATCTAGAAAATTGTACAAGCTGAGTCTTGTGAAAACTGAATGCAAGCAGGTTGTTTGCAAACCATCAGATGTAGGTTCTACTATCTTTCTGCCATGTAATAAGGATGTTTCAATGTTAGGCTTCTGGGAAAATTCTCCATACAGGGGATAAGGTGGGTAGGTAGGCCCTTGACTCCAGATTTTAAACCAGGTCTCTGATACCATGTGTAGTGTCCTAGCTAATGGGATCTAAATTTTAAATATAATCATAACACTGATTTTGATAATTTCTTTACGGTTTTATATTCAACAAACTAACAAACTAACAATTCATGGTTTATCAAATTCAAATGAGTAGCATGATATAAAAATCATATAAACAAAAAAAAACATATACAACATAGTAAAATAATGAACCATCATAACGATAATGACATGCCATAATAATGAACATAAATACCTCTCAAGTGATGTTGTTTCCCACTCTGTCTGTCCAAGCTGCTCTGCCCAAAATCTGACCAAGTTTCTCTACCCAAACCTTGCCCAAAACCGAATCTTTCCTCCTAGCCAGCTAGGAACAGAGCCTATCTGGCTCCCTAGCTCCAGGATTTCGTAAGGATTCCTGAACCCCGAGCCCAAAAATCCCAGCAACCGATGCTCCCTTGTAACAGTCCAACAAATTCCTCAAGCCAAAACCAAAAATACAGTTTTCCAATCCCTCCCTTGGAAAATGCTCCAATATAATCTCCTAATCTCCCAAAAATTCTCCCTTCCCCAAAAATCAAAAGTTCCCCTCTCGAATGTATTTTCCCCCTCATATTCCCCCTATCCATTCACCACCTCTCCCCCCCTTATCCCTCCTTTCGATGCCAACCAT
>ML776750.1:515964-530945 GCA_009831015.1 Picea engelmannii | reverse complement strand
TCATTCCCCAAATATTTAATGAGTTAATTAATTAATTAATCGATTAATTAATATACATTAAACAATAATTAATTAATTAGTATACATTAGGACAATTAATTATTTAATTAATTAAACTTAATAAACCTTAAACAATTATTTAACTTTGACAATTAGTTATTTAACTAGGGTTGTTACATGTATGCACGATGTATTTCATGTATCTGTTTTGACAAATTATATTAGTGATCCTTCAGATGTTATTGACATGAGTTCTTTGCAGGTGTCGGACGAGGGTTCTCTCATGGAGGAGCCAATCTGCATTCTAGACCTTGTCAAAGAAACACCAAGTGACACAAGAGATCCCTCTATGAGTTGAGCAGGCTAGTACCCATCTCTAAAGTTGGTTTGTAGGTTACCTCTATTGTTTGTTTTATCAGTCGAACAAATTGAGAGAGTGCTACTATTTCATAATCGTTCAGGCAATGATTATATTAAGTTGGGGAAAGTCAGTCAATTAGATCACATTCGAGAACTATGGCATTGAAAAATCAATCAAGTCAAGGTCCAGTGGGACAATTATAGTCCACATTCGGCTACCTGGGACGACACATATGAGAAGCATCAACAATTTCCTTACTTGTTGATATATTAGACATATAGATCTATATTAGATACATTTATTTACTTGCTTTTACATATACTGTAAAAACTTTGGGATGAAGTTTAAAATAAGAGGGGGTGTATGAAACATCCCGCTCTACTGAGTGTACTATTATCGACTTATTCTTTGAGGACACTTGCTTGCAAGTGATCCAGGTATGGAACATTATGATTTCATTCAGATTATGGGTTATATATGATAATGTTTAGGTGTTATAGTTGATTGATTATATATATATATATATATATATATATATATGTTGACAAGTGCTTTTGACAAGTCATTCTGAGTGTGCAGGACACATGACATGTTATGGATGTCAGTGGCATCAAAGGGCTTCCTTGGACTCTGAATTGAGTCAGGGAGTGGATTGTATTGTTTGTGTATTTCATTATTATGCACATATGATGTATGATGGATTTTAGTATGATTTATGTATATGGATTTCTTACACTATTTTTGTCAGTGGATGCAGGATTGATGATGCTTGCTAATCATAGTCACATAAGGAGTAAAGGGGCCTTGCACAAAAACCAGATATTGAGGGAGAGGTATGGCGGTGTCCCTGTCACAACCTACTAGCACTCCCACCGTGACCATAATTTTAGGTTAATGAATACCTATTTTGGGTGGTCCATGATGTCGTGAGGGCAGACTGAGATAGTTGTTCATGAATACTTATAAGGGGTGCACAATAAGGTGGAGTCCTTATTCCTTATCATCCCTTAGTCTCTCACAAGTTTGACCAAATGGAGTTTTGAATCCAAGGGATTGGACAAAATTCCAAAACAAGTCAATGCGAGTGGCACCCTTGGAGCACGGAGATGTGTCTTGAAGGGCACATCGCGCAATTGAAACCTGAGTCAATAAACATAGGTGGCCTAGAAAACATTGGAATGATTAGACCTTGTTGGATTAAAATAATTAATTAGACAATAGATTATTAATTATTAAATCCTAACAAAAGTCTAATCATAATTCTAAGACTAAGTCTAAGCATAAAATTTAAATAAAGGACTAAATGAATTGTGACATGAGTTAAAGATTTGAAGTAAATCAAATGTTAGGAATTAGTAAGTAAAAACCTAAAGAATTGATAAAATGCACATGTGTGCATTAAATTATTAAAAAAGGAATCTTTACCTAGAAATAAATAACAACTTGAGAGAATGGGTTGTGCATAGAATAGAATATTGAGTCAACCAACCCTAGTCTAACTAGAAGAAGACTCCTAGTCCTACTCTAACTAAAATCTAGTTAGGAGACACCCATTAATTAAGGGATTGGGGAACTAAGAGACAACCAAGAGGAAAAATTGGAACACATTGGGAAATGTGAGGAAAAATGGCTTTTAAATAAAAATAAAAGATAAATTGTGCAAGCTGGGCAGAGTGACACATGTCACGGGTGAATAATCCTTTAATTTAATTATTAAAAATTAATGAATTATGCATGAGGGGTAGATGTCTGTGAGGAATATTTCTATAAAGAAATTGACGTAGAAGGGAAGGGCATCGAACTTTTTGGGAACACTGTTTTGCTGCCAAATTTTTGATTGATTGTGTTTTACTTGTGAGAGTTGGGACTCCAGGATTGTGAAAAGAGTGGAAGCTCTTCCTTGCAAGGCAAGCTTGGAATCTATTGTGTTCTGGTCTTTGTGCTTGGCCCCTTTGTGGCTCGGGGGGCTAAGGGGGAAGAAGAGTAACCCTAGCGTTAATTGGGAGGTACCAGTGAAGTCTCTATGATTACCAAGAAAAGGAAAGGAAGGAGTGCAAGACTTGAAGGCCATCTTCATTACGCAACATTCATTGGTTCTGGTATTTCTTTTTATATTTTTAATTCATTTATATTGTGAGTGTATTAATATAATAGATTAATTGAGTCATTGTAGAATCATTGGAAGGTTTGAGTGCTAAGTGTTATGTTTGCTTTCAAAAATTTTAATAGTTACAGTGTTTATAGTTTAATCCCCTCTGTAATTTTGGGCACTTTCCAGACTCTAATCGAGCAGCTTTACCCTCATTGTAAAATGTGAATTTTATTGTATATGGTCTAGGTTTAAAGTTTTTATTTTGAACCATAATTGAAGTATGTGTGAGTAGATTTTTTAGTTGAGATTATGTTAGGAATTTTACAACACCTTGTTTGTTGGTCAAATATGGATGTAGTTTCGACTGCATCATGAGTCTCTGAATAAATATTCATTTAAAATCCTAAAATTAACCATATCATGTTTTTCTCCATTGAATTCATCATTGGACCTGAGTTACTTGCAACATGATGTCTGTGTTAAATTGAAGTTAAATCCAAGGTTTTCGGGACCCAGGGAGGCCTGTTAAAGTCTCAAGAGTTGACTTTTAACCTGTAGTTCATAAGTCCTTTTCCTTAACAAAGTCTTGCACGTGACCTGGGGCTAGAACCTGGCACTAGAAAAAGGGGGTTATTTAGAGTTTTGAGACTCCAGAGCTCCAGAGGTTTATGAAACTTAACCCTCCTTTCCACTCGAAGTGATTACCGACCGAATTTGGTCGTAAGCCGAGTTTACCAACAGTTGTAGGTTAACCCTACTCTTCTGTATTCCTTAGTAGATTTTATTATTTTAATCTAATGGATAACAAAGATTCTCCTCACATGGGAGTCTACGATGGATATCCACTTCGGAACTACAGGCTTCAGTGATTTCCTCTGCTTCCACAACTTGATATTGTTCCAACCAAATTACCGAACCTCCAAAGGGCTCAGAGATCTAACAGCTCACAATCCTCATTGATTAACAATTGTCGTCCACTCTGGAGTTTGGAAATTTGGGAGTTTCTCACCTTTTTGCAACAATGAATCTGTTTTGACAAAGTACTAAATCCCAAATAACTCAGAGATCAATGGTTCCCATACCCTGCTCTGATCTACAGCTATTAGAAATTCAGGGCTCTAGGCTCCAAAAGTTTTTTCAGCCAAAAATCTCGATACCTATGAACTAGTGAAGGTCGAACCCACAAATCAGACGATCCATGATTAACCATCAACAACGGTTAGGATTAATTTCGAGCTTTAGGAGTTTGGGACTCCTCTCACCAAATCAAATTACACACACCACCTCCCAAATGGCCTAATTATGAATACTTGGAATCTACAAACACTTTTACATATATTTCGACGGTAAGTATTTACTCCGAACTTTGGGACTCCAAGAGTTCCTTAACCTTTAACCTTTTCGATCTAGTTTCACCAGAGTGTCGAATTATCAAACCTCCAAAAGTTGAAGGCTTGTAGTTCTAACAGTCCTCAATCGATCACTAGATCTACAACTGTCCTTCACTTTGGGACTTTGGAGCTTTTGGGTTTTCTTAGCCTTAGTCAGCTACAACTCAAACTTACCTGATCTTCGAACTCCTACAAATCTAATGGCTAGAAATCACTCATTGATCTACGGTGTAGACCACTTCGTAACTTCAGAATTTAGGGATCTCTTAAGGTGAATATCTCGGATCTGTTGATGTGACAAAGAAAAAAGGTCTCTGGGTTTTAACAAGAGTGCATATTTCATCTGATCGGATGATCGCGGGGATTCCTATATCCTCGTGATCAAATCCCATCCACTGGTTTTCTTTGAAGGGATGTCAGCTCTTTTTCTCCTCTCTTGAACCTGCACACATTTTTCCTCCTAATATTTCCTTAAAAATTGAATTCCATTGCACAGTAGCGCATCCCTACTGAGCTCTGATCTCTAATTGTTGAGTTTGTGCTTTGCACCTCCCTGGTGTAAGTTTGCACTGTCTCTCCTGAGCTTCCTTGTTTCGAAGGTTAAGACCTAGGCCTAACTTGAGAGGTTCTCTGTGCATACCATGTATTATTCTTCTGAAATTTGGGCTCTCAAGGGGCCTATCTATGTACTTCTAGAGTTATCTCTAGATGTGTTGGATTATGACACCCAAAAGAGGAACTTCAAGTTCCTTATAGAAACTTATTAACTTGATCTTAGAACATACTTTTTTTTGGTTGCAGTTTTATTTCTTCATAGTATCTGTTGGTTCACCAATGTACATAGTAGGATTATGGTTTCTACCTTGTGTTGAGAGATTTTATTTGCAGTTCCTTTCCTCTTTTAACTTGTGATATTGATTGGATATCTAACTAATTGGTTGTTTGTTGTAGGGTGGTCACACTTTTCTAGTAAACCTAATAAGGTCGAAACTGTCATGATAATAGATTGCATATTAATGGTCTCTAGTTTTTACTGTAAATTTATGTCCAAATATTAATGGAATAATTCTTATCCTTAAATTGAATAAGATGATGAATTATTGTAATAATACGCATTGGGCGTTATGAAATGGTGATCACGTGACTAGATTTTTCTATGTTGATGAAAATATAACTAAGTATGTTGGTAAATATAATAGATGTTTGGATTGGACTGAAAATATGGGAATTAGATAATTCCTTGTTCCTCAAAACAATCGCCAGTACTGAGACCTTAAGTGGTAAAAATCAATCGGATGAATCCTGGACTTGAGCGTTTATTATGTGTCTTGGAGGTCCTAACCTTGCAGGTAGATTGGATGGGTAGATATTCTTGATTTCCTTGTATGATGATTCATTTTGTTAGAAGAAATGATGTTGTGTGATGAAACTGGTTGTGGTTGATCTTGAATAATCGTGATGTTTTATTCTTGTTGTATGTGATAATTATGGGATGTGGAAGATCATTAATACATTGATGTTGCATATAAATCTAGTTTTGCAATGAGATGAATGAATTAGACTATGTATGACTGAAGTATGTTGATATGATGTTTAAATTCTTCTAATGATGTTTTCTTAATGTATTAAGGAAAAAGAAAAAAAAAATAGCTCTTATTGTTATCAATTGGTTATGACGTAATAGAGGGGTTGTTATATAGAACATTGTCTTTCTCAAATATTGTAGAACAGATGATAAAGTTGTTGATATATTCCCCAAACCCTTAGTTGAAGCCATATTTACAAGCTTGACATGATGCTTTGGCTTCAAGAAGATGAAATTATGGGGGGTGTCATAATGACATAATTTCACCTCCCGAACCTCCAAATATGTGTGCTAATGTGGGGGTGTTGGAACACCAAGCATTCATGGTTAATCACACATCTTATGGGTCCAGTCGATCAATAGGTCAACCAACATGTGGATACAATTGGTCAGGTGATCGACCAACACACTACACTAGTCAGTCTAGTAGTCGATGCACCCATTGGTCGGACATTCGAACAATAGTTGAATATAGTCAAGCGGTGGATTGACCATCCTAGAAATCGACTACGAGTTGGATGCGTAGTTGGTCGGGTCGAGCATCCCTATCGAGATAACTTGACAGAGTGGATTTGGTAGATTCAACTCTAATAGTTGACGGTTATATGTGGAAAATATCATGCATATTCTATGGAAGTTTGTTAGATATTGAGACTATAAATAGAAGATCCCTTAGGTCAATTTCATCATGGTGATCGAGATACAAGATGCACTGTGACATTCTGATCATAGTGCACTCTGCTTAAGTGTTGCAACAATGTCTTTAGACACCACCCTTTGTCTTCGATTTATTTTTTGTTCCTCTTTGATTATCTGTAGTATTGTGTTCTCTGTTTCATGTTGTGTTCCACCCTATTCATCAACACGATGGTGTATGGTTGAAGATGTAGCACCATTGTTAGGTTCAAACTCTTGATGACCTCTATTAATATTATGTTATTTCGGCTATCACTATAAACAATGAAATGAAGGGGGGTCCCCTTCACCCACATTTGTGAGGGGAAGAGGCACTCCCCTTCTTCAGTATGCTCTGGTCAGACTTTTGTGGTAGCAATGGTGACACTGGGTTCTATGTCAATGATCCATTTTCCCTTATCTGGTTCTAAATTATATTTTGAGACGACATCCAACTCTGAGGCTTTCATCTCAGACAACAATGATTGTTTGGTGTGACATTCATTAGTGTTTTCCCAAGGGATTTTGTGGAACTCACACCACTTTCTAATGTCCTTGAGTTTCTTGTTAGCTCTTATTTGCTTGTGGCTTGGACTGGTTGTCTAGGGGTTGGTCATCCTTTCTATGTCATTTTCTCTAGGAGTTGGGGGTACCTTTACCATGCTTCTGTTGTGATGGGTTTGGAGACCTGAAATCCCACTTTTTTTTTTCTTGAACATTTTCTCGATCTTGACAACATATCGGTAAGCGGCTCCCAGTGAGGAGATCTCCAATAAATACATATTTGTTTGGATGTACCTGTTAGCAATCAAAATGCACTAGTATCTTTGAGAGTGTTTTCATCACTCTTTACTTGATTTATTGTTTTCTTAAGTCTTTTGGCCAGTGTCCTTAACCTTCAGATTATTCATCAATCTCTCGTTGATTAATTTTGCACATAAATCCTTTGGCTTCATCCTCTTGACCTACAAATAAATGGTTAGAAATCCTTATTGAAGTCTGTCAAATCTTTATGATAAGTTTGTCATAAAAACACTTTTATTATAAAAAACAATGTTTTTATTAAATATATATATATACAATTTTTTCTAAACTATTTTGTAGTTTATGAATTATGTTTATTATATATATATACTAAATAAAACAAAATAAAAAAGGGTGTGTGCGCTTAAGTGTCTTACTTCTAAATTCCCTCAAACCTAAGATATATCACATATGCCAATTCTGAGTCATGTTTACATGTCATACCATCGTACATGCTAGCTGCGCATTCAACTCAAAGTCAAGCCATAAATTAAGCCAACATTCCAGTTGTTTGGTGCTCAGTGAAATTGCGAATGCTTGATTTGCAGGATGCATTCGCAGGTGCCATGATGAGATGTCAATGCAGTGTTGTTTAAATATTCTACAGTTGTTGAAAAACTAAATGTATCCATGATATATATGATTATGTTCCCCATTTCTCGCTCGTTCCACCGTTTTCATGCAGGGATGTGCAGAGTGCAGTGCACTGCCAAATCTTCTGAGCGCTATGATTTCTCTTGGGCGCTGTGTTTTCTCTTGGGCGCAACCAAATATCCTGGGAACTACCTACTGTCCTGGGCGCTGTGTATTCCATATTGCGCTACCTAAATTTGTTACCAAATTTCTGGAAGAGACAAAGTTTGCGCAGAGATACACTAGAATGGCGCTACCTATTGGCACTTGGAATCAAGGATTTTGAATTCAATACTCTTTTAGCTGGATGATGATGTGGAGAATGGCTGAGATAGTATCTAGAAGCATGATAAAAACTTACCACCTCTACAGGATACTTCCATACAGGGAGATGCACATCAACAGGAGGATCAAGTTAGTTCAAAGATTGGTTGGCTTAGTCACCAACACTTTCCTATTTTATAGTAGTTTGTTAATAGTTGTTAGCATAGGTGTTCAATTGATAGTTGTTACTGGAGAATCCGATGTGAGGATGGGACATCTCACACCTCTAGTTGTTTCTTTTCCTTTATGTTATAAATCCATGATCCAAATGAGGAAGGAGGTTCGAATGGTAGAGCTGAGGCTCCTGAGTTGTAATATTTTGACTGAGTGGCCTATGCTCTAGTTATGTATTGGACTTGATAATTTTGTATTAATGGAAGTCATATTCTCTTCATTTTATTATTTCTTCTTACTCTGAATTCTCATTAATGGAGGATCTTTGTGGGATGTTATAGCAATATCATAATGGATGTTTGATTGTGATGCTACTGTAAATGTTTTTCAAGCTTTTAAAGTTTTGTTTCAAGAGGATCTTGTGACTGATCTTTTTCTTCACTTAGATGCTATAAGGCCTGATGCTCATAGTAGACATGTTCATTCTTCTCACCAAGTCCATTACCCATGATTTTGGTCATCATGAAGGTGTATTGATGATGGTGTACTCAGGTTCCTCATAAGAACTTTTTCCAGAGAAAGCTAACATTCATCTCTTCTCAGAAAACACACTTTTGAAGAGAGTTTGCAGGTTGCTAATATACAAGGGTGCGAGAATGACCCATTCTCGCAGGCTACCTTAAGCTAGGGTGAAAACTTCTCGCACTGTGCTACATAGCTAGGGTGCGAACCTTCTCTAAAGCTTGGAAAAAGATGAATTCTCGATGGTTCTAGAAGGGAATCTTCTAGAAGAATGGGTTGGCATTCGAATGGTTATCCTTGTACTAGATTCCTTGATATTGTGGGATCATTCTTATATAAGTAACCATCTCATTCTATCCTATATATTGATGGAATTCTCATTGAAAAGGTTAAGCAAGATTCATTGGAGAATTAGTGAAAGGATTGTGTGAAGGACCTAGCTTGAACAGGAGCTTGGAGACTCTAGCAAGTCTATCAAGAGGATTTGATCTTCTTCATACAAGGATTGAGCAAGTGTGTGTGTTGGAGCCAAGAGCCACCGAAAGGAAGCTTGCGACATCAAGGCGATCAGGTTGTAATATTATATTTCCAATTAATATGATACAGTGGCATGTCCCTTTCCCATAAAGTTATTCTCACTTTATTGTGTAATTCCTTGATCATGCACATAAGTTGACAGTTGAATATATTTTGTTATCTTCACTTTGTTTGGTTTGTGTTGTCTTGGTCTTGACCTCACGAGATCACCGAAACAAAGTGGGGGCAACAGAGACCCTAGGAAGCGATACAAAGGTATGTTATTTGTTCCTCCCTACTAGCTAATTCAATGGTCAAAACTTAGGGAAAGAGTCATGTCCTGTCCTATTTTGTTCTAGATCCTGGTGGATCTAGGGAGATCTGTTAGTGTCCGCACCTACCGATTAGTCTGATAACAAAGTATTCCCTCTACTAATATTTATCCTTAAAAAACTGACTGAAGCTAATCAAGACCTCATTTGCTTGTGCATGCTAGCCCAGATTTCTGAGTTAAAACCTTATTATTTTGAGTCTTGTCCATTTGACCTTTTAAAAACTCATTTACATTTACAAATATTTTGATGTTACCATGTGCACCTAATTACAGTCTATGGTGACTTTTGGAATGGTAACATAATTGGTGTCGTTGTCGGGGACAAATTTGAGCAGATTGAAGAGTTCCCTAGGAAGAACGACATAGATCCATATCTTGATGGTAGACAATAGAGGGATACATAAAATTGACTATAATCATCTACCTGGTGAATCCATGAAGATGAACCTGTTGCAATACTCCACTATGGGAACAAGCTTGGACAGAAATGGAAGGCAGAGGCAAGTTCAGGTATCAAGTTCTGAATTTCTTTCTGGAACTTGTGCTCTTTATCCTTCATTCTTTCTTGAATTTCCCTGCACCCATTAGGAGAATCATAATCTACTTTGTATACTCTAAAGACCACCAACCTGCTCTTGCATATTCCTTTTTCAAACAAGTAGATTTACCCCTTTCCCATGTCATTGATGTTAAGGATATCCATCCACTTCAAACACCTGAAGAAGATGAGGTTCATAAACACTTTTTTAATCAGTATGGACCTTACGATTCTCTCCCTTATCCAGATTTCAAAGTTGATTTATTACCTTCAACCTTTCCCTCTGTTGTTAATAACCAGTCTGTTGAAATTCATCATGCACCAAATGATTATTGTCCTTTTGCAAATAATAAAACTGATTCTGTTTAGACTACCAACTCCTCTGGCCTTTACTAACAACCTTCTAGTGTTCAGCAGCCCCCTAACTTCTAGTTTAAGGTTAGGGGAAAAATGTTTGGACCTCTAAAGTTGCCATCCTTTCTTCATCCTTACCCTCTTGGATTTTTAGACTACCTACCAACTTTTTCTAGAAAAAATAACACTACAGGAGAAGAGAAGTTGTCACCCTTTCAGGACTTCATCGATAATCTAGAAATCTTGCATGAAGATATTATCATGAGGATTTTCTCTAAATATTTGATTGGATATGATGCCTTCTGGTTCAAGAATATGGAAGTTGCTTCCATTGGTTCATGGGATGAACTATATGACACATTTTTAAAATACTGGGGAGAGAGAAAGTCATTTGATCACTACTTAAATGAGTTCACTACTTTGAGAAGAGGAAAAAATGAAGTTCTATCTACTTTTAATCAAAGGTTTCACAACTTGTATTGCAGCCTTCCCTTGGAAATTAAACCTTCTGAGACTGTTGCCATGGTGTATTACATAGTGTCTCAATACTCTGACCTTGTTTTTTTATCTTAGGGAAAGAAAATATACATCTTTATCACAATTATTCATAGATGCTAAGGAAGTGGAGGAGAACCTCCGATTTTGTGGCAGGATTCTATGTCAACATCATGTCAACTCTGAACATGAGGCAAATTTTATTTTTTGTCCCTATCAAGAAAATATAGTGGATGATTTGGTCCTCGAAGAAGGTATATTTGATAGCCTTGTCTCTGAGGAAGTCACTATCTCAAACATTGACCAAGAGCATCCTGAAACATTGACCAGCTGTATGAGCAGCGGACTATCCCCACGTTATATGCAGAGATGATCAACCATCAACCAACAGGTGGTTATGGAGTTAGGAAATAGCTATTCAACCCACAAATTCCTGTTTTTGTCATTCAATCAAGTATGCTTGTAGAAGACATCACACAAACTATCAACAGCTTTGAAACAGTGAAGGTAACCTTTCATAAATTAATCATGCATTGCTTTCAGTTTCATGACCATGTCGATGAATACATAGAGTTGCACTTTTCAAATGCTTTGGAGCATGAAGACTTGATCTTTCTATTAGCATGTCCAGGTGAGTATGGTTTCTTGAATAAATTCTTATTAGTGTTGTTACATTTCAAACATCAGTTGTTGATCAGTGACAGAGATGAGGTTTCTTCAATTTTAAAATTTCTTGAATGGTTGTTATGGAAGGTAGCATTTACATAACCAATTGCAAAGATGGTTAGAGTAGAGTAGGGTAGGAAATAAGCTCATTGCCCGAGCATTTCTTTTCTTCTAGTTTACAACAGAAATATCAGTCATCTTGTGTGAATAAAGGCCAGTTTTGAAGGTATATAGAGATCAGCTGCACAGATATTGAGAGTTTTCAGAGATTGGTTTCATAGGCCATATGACTCCATAGCCCAACAAATAAAGCAACTGGAACTACTAGGTTCTTGGATCCTCGCAGGGAGGTCTCCATCCCAGTTGGAGCCAGATGTTAGCAATCAAAATGCACTGGTATCTTTGAGAGTGTTTTCATCACTTTCTACTTGAATTATTGTTTTGTTAAGTATTTTGGCCAGTGTCCTTAACCTTCAGATTATTCATCAAGCTCCCGTTGATTAATGTTTCCAAGAAATCCTTTGGCTTCATCCTCTTGACCTGCAAATAAATGGTTAGAAATCCTTATTGAAGTCTGTCAAATCTTTATGAGAAGTTTTTCATAAAAACACTATTATTATTAAAAACAGTGTTTTTATTAAATATATATATACAATGTTTTTCTAAACTATTTTGTAGTTTATGAATTATGTTTATTATATATATTTATTAAATAAAACAAAATAAAAAAGGGTGTGTGCACTTAAGTGTATTACTTCTAAATTCCCTCAAACCTAAGCTATATCACATATGCCAATTCCGAGTCATGTTTACATGTCATACCATCCTACATGCTAGCTACGCATTCAACTCAAAGTCAAGCCATAAATTAAGCCAACATTCCAGTTGTTCGTTGCTCAATGAAATTGTAAATGCCTGATTTGCAGGATGCATGCGCAGGTGCCATGATGAGATGTCAATGCAGTGTTGTTTAAAGATTCTACAGGTGTTTAAAAACTAAATGTATCCATGATATATATGATTATGTTCTCCATTTCTTGCACGTTCCTCTATTTTCATGCATGGATGTGCATAGTGCAGTGCGCTGCCAAATCTCCTGGGTGTTGTGTATTCTACAGTGCGCTACCTAAATTCTCTATCGAATACCTGGCAGAGACAAAGTTTGTGCAGAGATACATCAAAATGGTGCTACCTATTGGCACTTGGAATCAAGGATTTCAAATTCAATACTCTTTTAGGTGGCTGATGATGTGGATAATGGCTGAGATAGTAGTTGGAAGCATGATAACAACTTACCACCTCTACAAGACACTTTGCATATAGGGAGATTCACATCAATAGGAGGATCAAGTTAGTTCAAATATTGGTTGGATTAGTCACCAATACTTTCCTATTTTATAACAGTTTGTTAATAGCTATTAGCATAGGTGCTCGATTGATAGCTATTGTTGGAGAATCCGATGTGAGGATGGGCTAGCTCACACCTCCAACTACTTCTTTTCCTTTATTTTATAAATCCATGATCCAAATGAGGAAGGAGGTTTGAATGGTAGAGTTGAGGCTCTCTGTTGGTCTCCAATTTTGACTATGTTTTGCCTACATCATATAAAAAATACCTCCATTTCCATACCTAGTACCACTCCCTTCTAGCCTTGTTATGACACATTTGACATCCCTTTACCACCAAATGGGGCTACTCAAGGTATTCTCATGTTTCAAGTTATTTTCATGTATTTTGATACTTTAAATTAATATTGAAACTAATGTGGCTTGAGTTAGGTACTATTTCTATTTGAAACAGGATTTGCCAGTACCAAGTACCATCTCGCACCCCGTGGAGATACCAACGAAGCTGCTAAAGATCCGCACGTTATGGACAGAGTGGTAGATAGTGCAATTTACATGATAGATTGAGTCATCACTCATATGATAATTTAAGGTGAAATTATAGAACTGTGTTGTTCATGACTCACACTTCATGACACGCAGTGTCACGAAGATGTGAAGACCATTTTTTTAACTGATTTCGAGTTATTTTCGGATCTGGGATCCGTTTGAGTTAATGTATTTTTGTTTTAAACTATTATTGAGGAGGATCTATATAAACAAAGGATCGCTCCTGAGAAATGTTGTTTATGTAATGCTATGATACATTTCTGCTAATACAATCTGCTTATGCGTTATGTTACGTCGTTGTTATATGAATTGAGTTATTTTCTGAGTAAAGGAAGCGTGAAGAATGAACAGTGTTTGCATGGAATGATAGTTGAGTAGCTTTGGTTTTCTTCATGGAGATTGTACCTCTTGGTTGGGCCCACCAACAGTTCCAAGTCCCTACCTTTCTCTGTATTAGAGTTAGTTTATTTCGGTAGTTTAGAATTTACATGCATGTTAGCTTATCTGAGTTTGTGATCCAGATTATTTTTGGCACGAAATGAGAGCGGAGATATAATAAAGAAATGTACAGAGATATTGAAAATATTCAATAATATAACAGAAATGTATCAGAGATGAAACCATAAACATAGATATACAGTAATACATGATTTCTATTAATCAGAGAAATGTACAGAGACTGTAAAAATACAGAGTGAAAGACTCGCTAGAATGGTGGCAACTTATCTTTGAGAAGAGATGTGACGGCTACTCGCATTCGCAAGAAGATGGTTACAATGAGGCTCTAGAGGCCTTTTTACAATAATCAGGAATGCCAAAAGTCCTAGACATCCAAAAACCTAACCCTAGGAGATGAAGCGCCAAAAGTCATGTGGGCCCCGTTTGGGTAAATTGGTGCATCAACTTCCCGGGGTCGTAACTTTTGCATACGATCTTCGTTTTAGGCGTGTGATAGCTCGTTATAAAGGTATCATCAAGGAGATTCATTTTGGGGGCTCAATCATGCCTTCAGCTATCATTGCAAACCTCAATCTCAAAAAAACTTCATTTAGGCCCTCAAAATGGCCCTGGAAGTTAAAACCTGCTAAAAATAGTAAATTGCCAAAATGGCCAGAAAACTGTTTTGAGCCATTTGGAAAAGGTGGGTGGCCCCCGATATCGACCTGGATCAATCCTTCCTCCTTAGGAAGCAATGGTCTCCATTGCGTTGAGTTCCCGGGGGAGAGGGAAAAGCATTTGTTGAATCTGCATCTTGGTGAGCTGCTTGTCTTGCTCGAGAAGTCACAGTGCTTAGTTTGTGGAAATCTGTCATGAACCTGTGGCTGGAAGGTTTGGAACTTTTTAACTAGTCTAGATATTTTAGATGTCTGTGTGCAGAAGGAATCTTCGTGCTTTACTGCAACCTTGTCGACCTACTTCTGTTGGATAGAAGGTGCTTTGGCCGAAGCCGTGGTGGCTGCAGTATCCTTCTGTTCACCCTTTGAATAGATTGTGGAGAAGATGATTTTTCTAGTATGAGATACTACCTTGTAGCACTGTTTAGGTGGGGCAGTAGTTGGAACTACCTCTGGTATCTTGTAGAGATGACCCCCTAGAGTAATAATGACACTACGGGGTCGAGACTCATAGATAGCATGGTGTTTCCACATATATGGCTGGCCCAAGAGAACATCACAGACAT
>ML776750.1:472707-510608 GCA_009831015.1 Picea engelmannii | reverse complement strand
GAAAGACTATTTTCCTTTACCCTTCATAGATCAGGTTTTGGATACCTTGGCTGGAAAAAGATATTTTTCTTTCCTCGATGGATATAGTGGGTACAACCAAATTTAGATTGCTCCTGAAGACCAGGACAAGACAACATTCACATTTCCTTGGGGCACTTATGCTTATAAACTGCTTCCTTTTAGATTATGCAATGCTCCTGCGACATTTCAGAGAGTTGTCCTTGGTGTCTTTGCTGACTTGATTCATGACTATGTGGAGGTTTACATGGATGATTTTACTGTCTATGGTAACACCTTCGAAGAAGCCTTAAGTAACCTGGAGAAAGTCTTGATTCGCTGCCAGGAATCAAATCTATCCCTTAGTCACGAAAAATACAAAATGCTATTAACTGAGGGGATTGTGTTGGGTCATCATCTGTCTGCTGAAGGAATTAAAGTTGACCCAGCCAAAATTGAGGTGATAGTTAATATTCCCTCTCCAAAAATCCAGAAAGATGTGAGAATCTTTTTGGGGCATGTTGGTTATTACCGTCGATTTATTGGAAACTTAATAAAAATAGCCAGCCCCATGTTCAAACTATTATCAAAAGATGCAGAATTTTGTTGGGATGATAATTGTTAGAGTGCTTTCGAGGATTTAAAAGAAAAATTGTCTATGGAACCTATTCTCAGAGGACCAAATTGGTCCCTTCCTTTCCATATTTCAACCGATGCCTCAGACACTGCTTTAGGAGGAGTGATTGGGAAAAAAGAAAATCAACAGAATTATGCAATCTATTTTACCAGCAAAAACCTTACCCCACCTGAATTGAACTACACAGTAACAGAGAAGGAATTTTTAGCAGTAGTTCATTCCATCAACAAATTTCGTCACTACATTACTGGATATGAGGTTTTTGTACACACTGACCACTCCGCTATCAGATTCTTGATGAAAAAACCAGTTACTACTGGTAGAATTACACGATGGCTTTTGTTGCTTCAAGAATTTAACATCACCATAGTTGATCAGCCAGGGAAAGAAAATGTAGTTGCAGATTTTCTTTCTCGTATTCCCCAAGATAGTACTGATATCTTAGTGAACAATAACTTCCCTGATGAAAATTTGTTTGCAGTAGCTGTTAAGACCCCTTGGTTTGCAGATACATCAAATTACTTAGCTACAAGAAGATTACCAGCTCACTTATCACCACCACAAAAGAAAAGAATTATCCAACAAAGTGCTTACTATTCTTGGGTGGGAAGTGATCTCTTCTATACAAGTCCTGATATGATTATTAGGAGATGTGTCCGGGAAGATGAAATTCTTGATATCTTCGAGGCCTATCATGATGGGCCATGTGGAGGACATTTCTCTGACAAGAGAACAACATATAAAGTTTTGCAATCAGGATACTATTGGCCGACACTGTTCAAAGATGCAACGAAATATGTGAGAAGCTGTGACAATTTTCAAAGGATGGGAAGGCCCACTGCAGGAGACGAGATGCCCTTACGACCACAGGTTGTAATTGAACCATTCGATAAATGGGCACTTGATTTTGTAGGGCCAATTGCTCCAATGTCAAGAAAGAAGAAGTACATCTTGGTGTGCACAGATTTTTTGACCAAGTGGGTAGAGGCGAAATCCCTACATCAAGCAACTGAGAAATCAGTGGTTGAGTTTATGTACGAAGATATCTTTACCCACTTCGGTGTTCCACGAGAGATTGTTACTGACCAAGGTGCCCAATTTACTTCCAAATTGATGAAAGAACTCACGGAAAAATATGAAATCAAACATTGTAAGTCCTCTCCATACCATCCACAAGCCAATGGGCAAGTGGAATCTACAAACAAAGTTCTAGAAGCTATTCTAACCAATACCATACACTTACATCATAAAGATTGGGCAGATAGACTTCCAGAGGCTTTATGGGCATACAAGACTACATGGAGAAATACCACTGGCCATACTCCTTACGAATTGGTATTTGGTAAGAAAATTCTCCTTCCCATAGACTTTCAGATCATACATTCTACCTAGCAGCAGAGTTGGGGTTGGATTTGAGTGAAGCACAGAAACAGAGAGTCATGCAACTAAACAAATTGGGAGAAATGAGGCAGGATTCTCTTCAAAGGAGCATCCTTGTGCAAAGTCAACGCAACAAATGGCATGACAAATACATCAAGAAAAAGCATTTTCAACCAGGAGATTGGGCATTACTTTTCGATTCCAAATATAAAAATTTCAAAGGGAAAATTACAACAAGATGGTTGGGACCTTATGAAGTAGAAACTGTTTTTGATAACGGTTCTGTCAGGATTAAAACCATAGATGATTCTTAGAATTCCTTTGTAGTAAATGGACATCGATTGAAAGTGTACAACAAACCCTTGTCAAAAGATGATTTCTTACAGGAAGTGGCCAAGCAAATAGAACTAAAGATAGTGGGAGAGGAGTCTTCTCCTCCTGCTGATCTTTGATCATTCATACTGTTTTAAAATTCTGTAAATAATAAATTTTTAGCAGAAAATTAAAAAAAATCAAATAATATAAAAAAAAAACATTTATTTTCTTCTTTCTAGATATGTTGATGTTTTGTTTTCAGTTTTACAGGTTTTCAAAGAAAGTACAGAACTGAACTTTATTACTCTCTCGCAATAGGTAAGAAGGTAAGATTATTTTATTTCATGAGATTTTCTTATCAATATAACTGACTTGTTTTGAAACAAATAAATTTGAGCTTGTTTGCTCCCTTTGATTGCTCATTAAAGTATGAAAGGGGCATTTATCAGGAAGGATTATTCTTTACCAGACCTGGTGAATTATTATGGGAAAGAAACCCCCCTCAGAGTCTTCTTTTAGCATTTCCTCAGACTCTCCAAACATGAGGAAGCAATGAGCATGTACTAGCTTGGGCTCATAAAATCCACAAGTAAGTGATTACTGTTCCAAAAAATTATGTATGCAAGATTTCTATCTGCACTCGCGTTGGATGATGTGGAATACGTTAAGGTCCACCTTCCAACAAATCTCACTCCATCGACATCAACACCTTATCTGGAGCAGAGATTAGAGATTATTTAGCACCCTAGACTCTGCATGCCTCAATGGTAGATATCCTTGCTAAAAACCCTGGGAATACACCAATGTCTCTTACTTGATAGATCCTATAGGTGACTCGACACCAACACCTCTATTCGTACCTGTTAGGATGTGCTGTAGGTACCTTGAGGCCCATTGACATCACTGGTGGGTCATCTCGCATCGGTTAATGACATTCATTAAGGGCCGGTAATCCGATGATTTCTATTTGTGTTCGACTCCAGAACATCCATTCACACAAATCAGAATTGTACCATGGGTAAAGCTTCGAAGCTGTTGAAGACATGATTTCAGTTGATCTTTTTCAGGACAGAACAAAAGCCAGGTTCAGGGATCATCAACAGATAATTTACTGTTATAAACAGGAAGTTTTTCTCAGCAGGATATTATTGGTTCAAATTTCTCTACAGATTCCTGATTGTTTCATCAGTACCAGTCAGTACCAGCCTAGAATTCATCATCTACAGTGGTCATCAGAAATACAAGAGCAATTACAATTTTCATGCCCTTTAGATCCAAACTTGACTTCAAAAGAAACATTCTACAGCAAGAATTGCATAACAAAGGGGATAGGTAATTTAACTCAGGTATGCTTAGTTCATGTTGATTTACTGTATTAATTTACATATTAATAGTTTGAACTAAGGATGCCTTGTTTACTCCATAATGTTTCATCATACCCATGACCTATACCTAATGAACCAACCCACCTCGACATTTCATATCATGAGAATGCACAACATTACCAGAGCTGAGTTCGACATGAATCGTATATGATAACACTCTGCACTCATTTACGACTATCATCATTTTCCGACACCCTATCGATCCCCACAACAATTCAAATGTTCTCCTATGATTTTTCTCCCGACTACTTCCCTCATCACATTCTCTTCCTTCGTTGCCCTCATCTAAATTTCGCTGCTCACCTATAGAACTTCCCTGTGATATCAAGTGGAACCATGGTGGAAAATCGCCATGAACCGGAGACATATGCAGACTTAGAGGCCCTTCCAGAGTATGAGGCAACCAGAGAAATTTTTCAGAAAGTAGGATGGGATCCGTTTCTCAAGAAATTTGATGGATATAATGATGCAATTATGCTTCAGTTTGCTCTGCATTTTCAGGGTGGGTTCGCTAAAGTGGGCGAGCTCGAGTTCGAAGTCACAGAGAAATTCATTTCAGAAGCAATTCAACTGCCCACCACTGGTCAGAGATGGACAAAGGGTCAGCCTGTTGACAAGAAGCTCTGCACGCAGCTTTTGAAACCATAGTACCGGGAAACACAGTGGTCAGAGGGGACATCGCGGTCATGGTTGGAACCATAGTGGGCTCAATTGTTAGCCATCCTCCAACGTTACCTCACGTGTGAAGGACGATATACAATCGTATTTCCCTGCCATGCCCGACTCCTGATACACTTCAAAGGTAATCATCTGCTGAACATACCTTTCTTTCTATTGAAAAGCTTAAATAAAATGGCAGAACAGGTTCGAAAGGCCAAAGATTTTCGAGGAAGTCTATTTCATTTTGGTCTTGTTAAGATATTGATTAAGTCTGCGCTGTCCAAGAAACAAGAAACCTGGGATATGTTCATTGTAAAAACCCTAGCCTCTAATAAGTCTAAAGATAGAAGTGTTAAGCCTGCTCCCCCACAGAAGAAGCTAAACTCTAGGAAAAAGAGGGTTAAAACCCCGACCAAACTCTGTGATGACCCTAAAAACATACCTGGTAGCATAATTGAAGCCAGTACTGGAAACCCTGATTCAGAACATTCATTTGATGCCCACGGGTTTGATGGAGTGGAAACCAATTATGAAACTGTGAAGAACACTACTCCTATAGAGGAAAATGTTGGAATTCTGACATCTTCCCTAGCTGCTATGAACATTATTGACGTGGAGGAACTGGCAGAGTTGACTGACAAACCTAGGAGGAATCCAAAATGAAAATGTAAAAGCATATTGTCAGGTATAGACAACTCTATGCCCAGTTACCCACCACAGGAGAGGTTAGAAAGTGTGGATGATCATGAGGAGGCTCCAGAGCCCTCTGAAATGACTTGGACTCTGTCCCAATTAATTCGAAAAGCCCATAAAGTGGATCGGCAGGCTACTGCGTCCAAAGGAACTGAGCAGAATGAGCCAATTCGAGTACCAGTTGATACCCCTGCTCGGATACATAGAGAGTTCACTCCTAAACTCAGTCCAGATCATAATCCCGATCCAGTTGACATTTATGAATGAAGTCCAGATGAGTTTACTCCTGAACTCAGTCCAGATCATAATTTCGATCCAGTTGACACCCCTGCTCAAAGTCCAAATGAGTTTACTCATGCATCCAGTCCTCAAGCACAACCAAGACAAGATAAAACATTTGAAACCTACTGTGAAATTTCGTCCAGTAGATCCTTCAGACCAATGGTAGCCAGATTGGAAAGCAGGAATAATAGGTTGAAAGAGAAGCTACATGAGTACACTGTATTGGATCGACATATCAAAACAAAGAATGAACTCATGAAAGTCAAGGTAACTCATCTCTTGTCCAAAATTGAAAGATTAAAATAGAGGAATAAGGGTCTTTTCCAAAGGAACGGGAAACTACAGAAGACTGCTAGAAAGCATATTATAATCAACCGAGTCCTCAAGAAAGAAATCTGAAATATGAAGAAACATGAGAGGTTACAAATGTTGGTTGCAGCTGCTGCAACGCTCTGATTGCTATCAGTCTTTGACTTTTTTTGTTGCCTGAGGACAGGCAAAGACTTCAGTTTGGGGGCATGTTGGTCTCCAGTTTTGACTATGTTTTGCCTACATCATATCAAAAAGACCTCCATTTCCATACCTAGTACCACTCCATTCTAGCCTTGTTATGACACATTTGACATCCCTTTACCACCAAATGGGGCTACTCAAGGTATTCTCACGTTTCAAGTTATTTTTATGTATTTTGATACTTTAAATTAATATTGAAACTAATGTGGCTTGAGTTAGGTACTATTTCTATTTGAAATAGGATTTGCCAGTATCAGGTACCAGCTCGCACCCCGTGGAGATACCAAAGAAGCTGCTAAAGATCCGCGCATTATGGCCAGAGTGGTAGACAGTGCGATTTACATGATAGATTGAGTCATCACTCATATGCTGATTCAAGGCGAAATTATAGAACTGAGTTGTTCATGACTCACACTTCATGACACTGCGTGTCACGAAGATGTGAAGACCATTTTTTTAACTGATTTCGAGTTATTTTTGGATCTGGGATCCGTTTGAGTTAATGTATTTTTGTTTTAAACTATTATTGAGGAGGATCTATATAAACAGAGGATCGCTCCTGAGAAACGTTGGTTATGTAATGCTATGATACATTTCTGCTAATACAATCTGCTTATGCATTATGTTACGTCCCTGTTATATGAATTGAGTTATTTTCTGAGTAAAAGAAGTGTGAAGAATGAACAGTGTTTGCATGGAATGATAGCTGAGTAGCTTTGGTTTTCTTCGTGGCGATTGTACCTCTTGGTTGGGCCCGCCAATAGGTCCAAGTCGCTACCTTTCTCTGTATTAGAGTTAGTTTATTTCGGTAGTTTAGAATTTACATGCATGTTAGCTTATCTGAGTTTGGGAATCAACTTGTTCAGGTTCTTTCTTAAATCATTCTCCCAACTGTATTGTTTCCAGCATATTGATATATCCTACGTTGATGAGTGTTGAAAGCATGGTTGATTCCTATAGAATTTAGAGCATGAACTAGATTTTCTTTGTTTCCAGTTTTCAATCTGAACGTAGATTAAAGAGAATGGGAGTTTGAATTTACTTTGCTTTGGTTAGGATAGTTAGGTTACTCTACTCTGTTAGGATAGTTAGGTTTCAATTGAATTAGAGGAAGCTTCCAGTACCAGTAGGGTAAATAGGATATTTCTTTATTTTTCCTGTGGATAGATTTAGATTTATTTTCGATGTTTAGATTAAAAGGATTCTAGGAAATAATCTTTTTGTTATGGATTAGACAGAAATAGTGATGATTAGATGGTTAAAGATAGTGATAGATAGTCTTGTGAAATCACCTTAGAATAGAAATAGAAGTACCTGCACTTAAGCATAGAACTGTTCTCTTTTGATGAATTAAACAGCAAATGATAAGCTTCAAGGTAATCATTAGGATTCAGTTTCTAAGAGTGAGTCTGTGTTTTCTTCTAAGAATAGTCTTTAGATAGGAATTAGAATCTTACCCGCACATACAGTGTAGCAGCTCTAAGTTCACTTACCCTGGTTTGACAATTCAGTGTTTTCAGGTCATTAAAATCTTTAATATAGAAGCCTGGCACTCCCAAGTTGTAATCTTTTGATTGATTGGCCTATGCTCTAGTTATGTATTGGACTTGAGAATTTTTTATTAATGGAAGTCAACTTCTCTTCATTTTCTTATTTCTTCTTACTCTGAATGCTCATTAATGGAGGATCCTTGTGAGATGTTATAGGATTATTATAATGGATGTTTGATTTTGATGCCACTGTAAATGTTTTTAGGGTGTTAAAGTTTAGTTTAAAGAGGATCTTGTGAATGATCTTTTTCTTCACCTATATGCTAGAAGGCCTGATGCTTATAGCAGACTTGTTCATTCTTCTCACCAAGTCTTCCCTATACTCATATTTATCCTTAAACAATTGATTGAATCTAATCAAGACCTCATTTTTTTATGTGTGCTAGCCTAGATTTATGAGTTAAAACCTTATTATTTTGAGTCTTGTCCATTTGACCTTTTAAAAACTCATTTACATTTACAAATCTTTTGATGTTACCAAGCTCACCTTATTACAGTCTAGGGTGACTTTTGGACTGATAATAGTACCTATGTAGGCCATTATGAAACTTCAAGACCAGGTGTTTCTCAAAGTCTTTAATACCCATGTTCATATGCAAGGTATGGAAGATGTTGGTGTACTTCAGAACCATCTGGTTTCTCTCTAGATGTAGATTTTTCCATCTCATGTATTGGTCATCATAGTATTCAATAGGGTAGTACTACTCCTTGAGGGCATCAACAAAAGCCACCCAAGTGGGTCCTGGACCAAAAATTGCATACTCATCTTTGACATGTTGCTCACAATAAGTATCCCACCAATCTCTAACATGGGGAAGGGATTTAAGGAGTGCAAAGGTGATTTTTTAACAGTTGGAAAAATTTTGGATAGAGAAATAAAACTCCATCAAACTTAACCATTTTTCCAAATAGTCAATCTCTATCCAACCTTTAGATAAAGGAATATCAAAGTTAACTTGTACCTTAAAGGGTCCCACACCTATGAAGTGACTATTTTTTGGAAGGTGCCTCCATCGTTATTGAAAACTGTTGAAGGATATGGGCGAATTTATCCATCATCTCATTCCTCTATCATGTGAGGGATTCCTTGAGAAAGAGTTTGATAGTATTTCCTACTCCATCGTTTCTCTTTTATTTTTCCATGGGAGGCTGCATGGGCTGGTGGGAGTGTTCTTCCCCAAGCTCAACCAATTCGATACCTAAATCTCGATAGCTTGACCTCGTCGAGGACATGCATAGAGAAACAATAAGGAGAAGATTTCTCTAACACCACTAATCTTGATTATATTAAGAACAACATGAAGGTAGAGATATAACAATGAAACACAAAGATATTGTGAGAAACATGGTAATATAGTTAAACTCATATTCTATTAACGATTATATGTAAAACAAAATGATGTAAAATGAAAATAACACAAGATATCTATAATGGTGGTTGTTGATCCATTAAGAGAGAGATGTGTTCACTATGCTCATTTTCAAGAAGATGATTATAAAGAGGTCAAAAAAGGAGTTTTAAAATAAAACATTAATGAGAAAACCCTAAACATCCAAAACTCTAACCCCATAATATGAAATGCCAAAAGGTTTGTGGTCCCCGATGTGGTTAGTTGATACATCAAGTTATCTAGGGTGTAACTTTTGCATAGAATCTCCATTTGGGGCCCTCAGTACCTCATCAAAAAGTTTTATCCAAGAATTAGACATTATTTTTTACTTACTATCTATTTTTATTTACATTCTAGGCATTATCGCACCAAAAAAACATTATTTAGGGCCTCAAAACGGCCCCGGAAGATTGGGGCCTGAAAAACTGTAGAAAAATTGTCAAGATGTGGAACCATTTTGAATTAATGGAATAGGTGGGTGGCCACCAACATCCACATGGATCATATTCATTCCATTATTCTCACAGAATTCGTCAAATTCATAAGATGTAAAATCACCTCCTCTGTTTGATCCGAAGAACTTGATTTTTAAATCAGTCTCATTTTCAACTAAGGATTTGAAAGATTTAAAATTCTCAAATGTTTCATATTTTTCTTTAAGAAATGTAACCCATGTCATTCTTATGTAATCATTAATAAGCAACATAAAATAACTCTCACATTTTAAATTTGTGATCTTGTTGGCCCGCAGAGGTTTGTGTGTATAAGTTCCAATTGATTTGATGTTGAGTACTTTGTTTTGAAACTAACTCTCATTTTCTTCCCGTGATGACATGGCTTGCAAATAGTGTCCCAAGGTTTTTGAGTTTTTTGGAATATCTCTTACTACTTATGTATTGTTGAGTTTTACTATATTGTCAATGTTTATATGACCCATCCTTCTATTCCATAACCAACTTTTCTCTACTTCTCCCATACATCAATTTTCTCCTTTGACTTCATTGATAATGTACACATTGCTCGAGGTTTTATTTTCATTTTCCACTAATCTTCCTAAACATGCTTTCCTTATCTCACATCCTTTAGAATGAAATGTGAGGTTGTAACTTGATCACACATTTGACTGACACTTAGAATATTGTGTTTTAACCCTTCAACATACAAGACATTTTGTGTTTTAGTCTTTCCATTATCAAGACTAACAATACCTTTTTCGACTATCCTTGCAAAAGAATTATCTCAAAAGGTAAAACTACCTCCTTTTTCTTCCTTTAGGATGAGAAATTTGTTTTGATCCCCTGTAATGTGTTTTGAACATCCACTATCAGTGTATCATTGAATTCCTTTGTCTTAAGCATACATTGCAAGTCCACATTCTTCCTTTTTTAGTTATTCTTGCTTCCTTTTCCACACCTTTGTGTATTCTTCTCTATTCTTGGTAAGAACATATTCTTCTTTGTTTTGTTTAGGATACCTTATTTTGTTTCTTCTATAATCATGTGCTATGTTCCCATAGTTATTGTACTTATAACATTCAGTATCAAGTAGAGGAGAAAATGAATTGTAGGTTATGTTAGAAAACCCATGAGAACTTCTAGTTTTTTKCTCACATAATCATCCTTTGAGGTTTTGTGAGAACCTATATTTCTATCTCTCACATGATTACTTCTTGCATAAGCYATAMAATCTATTRCTTTATGAYSAAAATTRTTTCAATAAAAAACAATAGCCAAGAAAGATATTTTGGTATCGATTKMTGAAAGGTCTTCTTGGTGGAACAACTCTTATTTCTGCTAGTTATCATTTCCTTTACTATTGTTTCCTTCACTGTTGATGGATTCTTTGAGAATATTGGCATAACTTTTAGGATTTTATTCATTTTCCTTTTCTTATAGCTTTGTGACCTTAGTGCTTGTATATCCCTCAGGGGTCTTTTGTTTTCCATCGAAGCCAAGACCTATCTTGATGAATGGTGACCTTTGGAAACTGATAATACTATATAAGATTTCAGTACTCTTTCCAAAATTCAATCTTTTATTCAATTGATCAGTTATTTTCTCCATTTCCTTTCTTAAGGAAACTATTTCAACTTCTAGCTTCTTGTGATTTTCTTCCTTTTCTTTCAGTTGGGTTTTCACCACTTCTTCTACAATTTTTTCCTTTTCTAGTTGAGTCTTCATGATGATAACTATTTTTTTTTGTTTCATCAATATCATGATATTTCTTTTCATATTTCTACAATTTCTCTTACTTCTTTTTATTCTTTACCCTTACTTGTTTGTTTCTTCTAAGGCACTAATGAGTTCTTCTTCAAGATTCACTTCCGCATCAATGTCTTCTTCTTCTAAATATGATTTTTTCTTTTTGATTTTATTCATTTTCTTTATCAGTATACTATGTATCCATGGCTATGAAGAGGAATTATTCCTTGTCAATATCAGAAACATATCCACCACTTTCTTAAGACGAGCTACTGTCCTCTCTAGAGTAGAAACTCTTCTTCTTAGTATATTATTTTCCTCTTTTGTGTCTATAAGGTTTTATTTTATTGTTATGTTCTTCTTTATCATTACTATCTTCATTATCATTGTATTCCATTTTTTCATATGGACATTTAGCAAAAAAATGTCCTACTCTACCAAAATTAAAACATTTGAAGAGTAGTTTACCTTTGTATTTGTCATATCCTCATTTTAGCTTTCTCATAACTTGTGCTTCTTCTGTATATGATTCATGGTTGGAATAATCAGAAAATTTGTGTCCTTTTTTCTTCTTTGATGCTTTGAAAGTTACTTCCCTCGATGTTGTCTTTTCTTTTTTTGTCCTCATCTCATATGCAGTGAGAATCCCATGCACCTCATCCATCGTCAATTTCTCTAGATCCTTCATTTATTCAATTGCGGAGACCTTGGAATCAATCATAAGGGGAGAAACCTTAGAACCTAAATTTTCATAGTCATTGGTTCTTCAACCTTCTCACCAATTCCTCTAATGGTGTTGACAATTTCATTCACTCAAAGGAAATAGGATGCAACATTTTCTTCATCTTTCATTTTCAAACTCTCAAATTGTCTCATATGATTTTGGATCTTTTCCTTCTTCACCTTATCATTGCCTTCATAGATGTTTTGAATTTTTTCCCAAATATATTTTGTCAATTCACAATGTATCACCTTGACAAAAAACTTTTCTAATAGACCACACAAGATAGAATTCATTGTTTTTTCATTATGTTCACTAGCCTTCTTCCCAGCATTATCTATTGGTGGATTTTTTGGGGCTATATACCCAATCATGACTAATAGCCAAATATCAAACCCAAGAGCCAGTAGATAAGTCCACATCCTTATACTCCAAAATGCATAGTTTTCTCTGTCAAATAATGGAGCCTTGTTTTTTAATCAACCTTCTTGACTAGCCATGTGGTCTCCCAATATCTACCTTCTAGCAGTTAGATTGTTTCTGAAGGAACCCGATCTGATTCCAATTGTTGAACGTATGCTTATACTATGGGCAGGGGGGGGTGAATCAATATAAGATACCTTTTACTTTAATTGAACATTCATCAATAATTCATTAAATTTAAATAGTAAATGCATGTAAACTTAAATCATGATACATAGATTTTAACTTGGAAACCCTTGCATCAGAAAACCACAAAAACTTATCCTTATAAATGTTTGTAGGAACCAACCTATTGTTAGAAAGATTGTAGGAACCAACCTAATAGAGACACCAATCTCATCAACTGAGCACCAATTCAACAAGATATTGTGTAGGCATCAACATACTGGAGACACTAATCTCCTTACTACACAAACTCAGCAAGATATTGTGTAGGCACCAACCTACTGGAGACACCAATCTCCTAAGTTGAGAACCAACTCAGTAAGGCCTGTATAGGTACCAACATAATATGTTCATACACAAAATAACTCTTCCTTCACCTACATTATTCATACTTCATGCATTTCATAGCATCATCATACCCTTAACTTTCATGCTTCATCACCTCTCCTTTCTTCATACCCCAGACATAGATTCAAACCCTAGTCATATTTAGCCTTCATTCCCTAGAGAACCTCATAGCATCATTCCCCGAATATCTGTAGCATCACAACCTAAAAACAACACACTTTGCAGTAGCATAGACCTTAGTCCTTCACAGTGCACCCTTAGAATTCTAAGAAAACTCCTCTTACACACCTTTAGACCCCAAAAATACTCCCAATATCCTATTGCACACCTCAGATATAGTGTGCACACCTCACACTTGATATTCTTGCTTGGGTGTTATTTAAATGAACACATGTATAATGTATTTATAGTTTTTTTGTGCTTACTTTTAGGGATGACCTATAAAAACTGGTTGAGCCGACCTAAACTTTCTAGCTGGGTTTTCTGATAGAAAAATTCATATCTTCTCATTCCTAAGGAGTTATAGTGATTTACATATACCGTTGGAAAGGTATTGGAATAATATTTCCAACCATATAACTTATGCTCCCATTTCATCTAGGTATTTAGAGTAAAAATTCCTTCAAATATAGGGTATCCAAACTAAGAATCAAAAATCCAAAACCAATATTTCCAACAATGTCCATCTTGCAATATTTATCTTGGACATATGTAGTCTCCCCCTTGTCTTTGAAATCAATGACAACAATATTTCCAACAATATGAGCAAGACTAGGTTGATGTTTTACCTAGAAATCTATGTCCTCCTTTTCAAGTTTGAATAATGTTTATGTAGCTTATGTTAACTCTACATCAATCTATACGGATGATGAAGATCCTTCAATGTGATGTGAGCTGCTAGAAATATCATCAAATAGTCGTCTTGTTTTCAACCTATGTCTTTGTTGCTCTTGTTGTTGTTGAGATGATTGCTCTATATGTTGTTGAGTCACATATTCCGGTGACATTTCAACATCTCTTTCAACAGGGTCGATGAGTTCCACAAATTTTCCCCAATCTTCCCAAGGACAATGGTGAAGAAAGGAACACTCTGAAATAATGTAAATGACACCATGGTGTGACAATTTGTCTCATTTTCCCTTTTGGAACTGTTCCACCATTAATTCTAATGACTTAAAAAAGAAATATGGTAAATGTCTCTTTATATTCTTCCTCATATGGGCCAAAAAACAAAAATGGTATGCCATTCAAAGAGAAGAATGGCCTTCACAAGTAATGTACTTGATAATATGATGGATTACTCCACCCCATCTCTATGGTAAAGACAATCTCTTCGCCCCTTTCCCCATGTCATATAATTCAATCTTAACCTCGGGTTCGTCTTTCATAGTGTGAGAGATTGAAGAAGAATATTCTTTCTTATTTAATTATTTAGGATTATAAGTTGAAGGGATATTATCTAGAAATATTCCAAACTTATCTCTCCTCCTCCTCCTCATTCATTCTCCTTTAGAGAAGTATACTCCAATGAATAAATCCCTAGAGCCAATTAAAGACTCCAAAAATATTATCTCTTCCCTGACAACAATGCCAAAAAGTGATGGAATCAAACAATTCTTGGAATTAACACTCCATTAATGACAAGAACCTAGTTTAATTATTAACCTGGGGAATATAAAATTTCAAATCATTGTGCAAAGTATATGCTTATTTTTGGGATTTTTTTTCTTGGATTTATTGTTAATTATTGTTTTGTTTCTTTTGGTTTGGGGGGGAAATCATATTTCTTATGTTTTCCTAATTTACAGAAAATGAATAAGGAAAATCAAAAGTTTAACTGTAGTATTTCAGTGCAACAAACAAGAATATGCTACTGTAAAAATATACAACAAACAGAAATTTCAGTTGCATGAAATAAGAAAATAAATAGCAGTGTTCATCTCCAACTCATTCAATCACATTGCTACAAATTAGGTACACAAAATCGGTTCATACTTTTATCCTAAATGTAATAAATCAATGGAGTACTAAAAAGGAATCTTATCTACTTATGCATTAAAGTAAACTCAATAAAAAATAAAGATTTTTGATAGAATTAGATTGCAATGTAGGAATTAACTAACAGAAAGAAAAACTCTTCTGATTGAATACTGAAATTAACAATGCTAACTAAGTTACATAAGAAATAGAATCACGATGACTATAGAGTGGCCCTTGCTCTACAATTAAATGGTTATCCTTAGGTTAACTCAAATGATCACAACAAGAAAAAGATTTAGAAAAGAGAAACATTGTAACTAAGAACGATATACTGATAATCAAAATTCCAAACCCCCATAGGTTTTCCCTCTTTTTTCTTTATACAAAACTATCATGAGTTCTTGGGAAGTTTCCCTTTTTCCAAGAACTAACTAAAAACCATTTTAACTTACATTCTTTAAAAGAAAATCAAGTTTCCAAAAATATATTTGTGTCTTGTCTTTCATTTGACTTAACAAAAAATCAAATACATAAGTATCACGCCCTTATGGTAGCGCTTAATAAATCCTACATGATTTCTAGCTTTCAACTAATGCTTTGTTAGCAGCTCAAAATAAGCCAAGCTCTCCTGAAAATATCCTTATGCTTATGAGAAAATATTCGACACTGTGTAGCTCAAATCGTTGGTATTCTTGTTGATGAAAACATATGTAGTGTTTAGCAGACTTGATCTTTTGAACTTCAGCTAATGAGAAATTTTGTAGCTCCTAATCAAATAAAAAAACATACACAATTTTTTTCATGAATCTTGTAATTAGACAAGTTAGCATCCTGAACACATAAATTATGCATCCATGTTCCCTTTCTAATAAAAATCATTTATTTCATATAAAAATTCAACCCAAAGATTCATGCTATTTAGGAAAGGTACAAGAGGTGGAAATGGTGGATAATGGGTAGGAAATGGTCAAGTTTTCTCAATTAGGAAGGATAATGAAGTAGTTGAAAGGGAAAGAAAGGAGAAAATTACCATGGTCATCAAAATACAATAGGGATATGCACAAATTGAATGATGAAACTATGATTTAGAGTGTTAAGATAGAAATTCAAATAGAGATACTTGTATTTGAAAGGCGAAGATAATAGCTTGTGGACATGAGTGTTTGTAGATATTTCTCACAAGACTGAGTAAAAACACCCCTTCGATATAGATAGGCTACACCATTATAAACAAATAAATGTTATTTTGATGAATCCATTAGATGAGTATGATTGCAAGAGACTAATAAAAAAAACTGGGACATGTTATAACTGTAAAAATTGAAAAGAAAATATTGGGAAGCAATAATACCCTTCTATTACCAAATGGATACGCTTGGGCCTTGAGATGTACACCTAGGGAGAATGGTTAAGCAAGAAAGCTCTCACACTCTCCTTGGGAGGGTTCTTTTTCTCTCCAAATAGCCTCTCTCTCTCTCAAATAAAATGTTTGAAGAAGTGTTCTTTCCTCTTCAAGGGATGATCTCAAACAAGCATGGAGATATGAATTGTCAAGATGAAATAAAAATACAAGAGGTCTCTAGTTTCATCTCAACATCATAGTTGTGCTAAAAATTCCTTTTTTTATTGTTGTTCCATGGCCTCTATTTATAGGAAAAAATCAATATTCATTAAAACTAGTTCCAAATGTGAATGAACTTGGTTTGAAATGTATATCTACATGCTTGAAAAGACTTGAAATTATGAAAGGACTCGTCATAAATGGTAATGGATCTGAAGCTATAATTGTACACCAATATAGGAGTACCTTTGTTAGGCATGTTTTCCTTAAGTGCACCAAAGTGTTTGGGTTGTTGCATGTTTGTTGACTGACTCTCAAATAAAAATCCATGTAATTTTTACAAAACTCCCATGGGCAGGACATGCAAGTGTTTAAAATTTAATTTTATATAGGTTTAGCTCCTCCTTTTGGGGTGTTGAATTAATGGCATGAGGTAGAAATTGTGATTTTGTTTTGATGACGTGTCTGTTGATCACCTATATAGATTTGTGAGCAATTTTTAGGTGATATTTGTTGCCCCATAATGTATGAGGTTAGAATCTATTGTACATTAAAAATGCTTCATCATTTTCTATCCTCATATGCTTGAAAATTTACATGAGAGAGAGAGAGAGAGAACATCCATTGGATAAGTGATTAGAACCCACCTACAAACATCCTTGGATATATTATTTCTTTATACAAATGAGGGGGAAATGTCCCATGCTCATAAAATTATCAACTTACATTACAATATGGGACAATATTTTGGAGGCTCTTGTCTAAGCATGATAAATTTTCCACTAATGATGTTCTATCTAGAGAACTATGGAGTTGAAATCTACATCAACCTTAGGGGAACCGATAATAGTAAAGGACCTCTCGAAGGAGAGGGATCACTAGAAATTGAAGAGAGAAGTTATGACAAGTACTTAAAATTGAGGGAATTGATAGCTTGTCAAGGTTAGGTATCTTCGACCAAAACTAGAAGTTGCAACTATCAAAATGTATGACCCATATTGATGTGTATATGAGTTGATGTCGAACATTTGAGGGGTCGACAAAATTAGAGATGAATGATGAATCTCTTTGTTCTGTCTAGGATTCATAATTGTTTATGAAGATGAAAACTAAGATACCTCAATTGATTCAGGTGGATATCAATGGCCACCCACATCTTCCATTGACTCATCACAATTCTCCATCTTGGTCGTTTTTGTTATGATTTTCAGTTCCTAAACTTCTGGGCCATTTTGAGGCACTAAATGATGTGTTTTGGCCATTCAAGGGTCTGGGGTTCCCATGGAATACCCAATCCCTACCAATAATTATACTTCTCGATTAGATCTTTCCAATGAGCTACTAAATGCCCCAAGTAGATATTGTGTGAAAAAATTTCACCCCAGAAAAGTTGACGCATCAACTAACCACCTCGAGACTCGTAAACCTTTTAGAACTTCACCTCCTAGGGTTAGTGTTTTGGAATTTTAGAGTTCTTGGTTTATGTTAAAAGGTCATTCTTGAGTCCCATTGTATTATATTTTTGCGAATGAAAATAGCCAACATCTCTTTCTCTTTAGAGATAAGCTACAACCATTCTATCCATTTTTTGTTCTATAGTATTATGTTATTTTCCTCATTAATAGAAGTTGGGTTAAACTATATTTATGTTTTCTTTGGTATAGTTTTATTTGTATATCATTTCACTCTCAATTTAATCCAAATTAGTGGCATCAAAGTAGTTTGTTACTTGTTATTTGTCAGTGCATGTCCCCGATGAGGTCAAGATACAGAGAGTTGGGTCTTGAGCTAGTTTCACTTGGGAACGACCTCTTGTCGGCCCAAGAAATATCCCCCAATGGAAGAAAAGAGAGATGATAGAGTAGGAGATTCTTTCAAAATATTGCTTGAGGAAGTTGTTACAAGGAAAATATCTCTATGGATAGCGGTAAAACACAACCGACAAAAATGACTGCATAAATCAACTCTAATCTCAAGTATGCTATATAGACAAATATGCTAGAAAGACAAGATAAAAGGCCCACCTCGTCTAGACATTTGATGAAGTCCATCATTGAGCACTTGACCCAAAGCAATACACCTGCAACTAGTCCTCAAAAACCAAGAAACACAAGCATATGGTGATGATATATGATGTTAGCACATTCAATAGCATAATCCATCAAAATTCATAACAAATAAGCCCATGGAATAATAATTCAAATATTTGAAAGATATTAATTGGATGAGAAAAGAGTATTTATATTAATATATAATCATCATAAGTGATTGAGTTACAAACTTATGTGTCGGCACTGTTTGGAACCAAGAAAATAAGTTCCTTCCAGTTGGGCCTCCACCACAATCCTCCAGCAAAGGCAAGATCATATAAGAGAGACAATGAATTTCTCAATCAGTAAGGGAAGAGATTGGGGGTTGAACAATGTGTTCAAACTTACAAGACAAAGGGATGCAGACTCAATGTGAAGTGAATAATTTCTCTAGAGTAACTTTTCTCTCAAAGTTGAATTATTTCTCCTTTTTCCATAGCTCGGATTTGTCCCTTTTATAGCCTTCAAATGGAATTGAAGGGTCTAGTCGGAACATTTCCAATATATGGAAGGCCAAGGATCATTGATCTTGTGACTTAACATGGAAACCCTACACTATTTTTCAATTTTGGGCACATTTCCTGATGTACGCGGGCTGTAGTGGTGCAACCTGTGTATATGAATGTTGCATAGTAGGCAAGGTGTGTATATGTGGAAAAATTATATTTTTAGCTATGGAATTTTCAAAAAGGGACTTCAAGTCTGCATAGGGAAATGGAAAAAGGCCTTCTATGCAAGATTGCATGGGGTGAGGAAAATATTTCTATAACAAATGCCCCCTAATGTGTGAGGTCATAGGAGTATATGCGATGGCCGAAATACATTATAAAAACCCAGAAGTGGAGTAATGGGGACCTAGATGGAAGAACTAGTTTCTCATTACAATTTGTACTGAATTTTCACACATGGCTGCCAATTTGAATTACACTATAGATCCATGTCAAAATATACCAAAAATCTGTCCATGGCCATGAATAGGAAAATACAAATGTGGTTACATGCCAAAGGTTGTCATGGTCATGAACAAGGCCCAGTAACACCAGTCTCAAAGTCAATTTGAAGATATTTGTATAGAATGGAGTACAATCTTATCTCCCATGATCACTGAAGTCACATAGGTAATGGTCCAATGAAAAGGTAGTAACAACTTAGGAAATTTGTGGCTACAAATTGATGGCTTCAAGTCTTCTACACAATATCCAAAGGTGAAAGTCTACATCGTTGATAAAGGAGTTGAGTTCAAACACAATGAGACTTCATTTGATTACCATTCATTGAGGTATATCGTTAAAAAATGTGAGACAGCCTACCGATGATGAAAGTAGGTATCAAGGCACCTAGTACATTATTACAAGTGTGAATAAAGGAGTCAAGGTTGAACACTTGAAGAATCCATTGATTAGGATACATTGGTGTATTCCCAACTGTCGATGGCAAGAGAACCTACCACTAATGACTGCAAGCCTCTAGGTACTCATAGGACTCTAGGTCTCGTTTCCAGAATAGATGAGATGAAGTCGATGGAAGGAGACCCGCTGAAAGGAGATAATTAAGGCATCTCTCATCATTTAGCACGAGGTACAAAGGAGCTTGATGATTTGGAGGAAATTAGATGAAGAACATGTTCATGAACCAACGACCATGCACGTCTTTTGCGTGTGCCAAGTGTAAGCGGTACACAAAAAATACCCTCTGAATAGACATCGATGAGGAAAATTGTTGACAAAGGAGAGGAAACCACCAATAAGGCTAATGGCATCCACAAGACTACACAAATCCCAATGTGTGAATAGATGTATTTCCATCAAACACAAGGGAAACCACCCAATCAATGACCAATGATGAAATGTCGACTGCTAGGTTCAAGGTTACCTACCAATGAGGAAAGTAGAACAAGGGTGCGCAATAGGACTACATCTTCATGTGATTCTGACACAAAATGAGGGTATGGATGACATGTAAAGTCAAGAGTTATGAGGAATGACCGACATAGGTTGATAGACATCCTTTGAACAAGAGCATGAGACATATGGAAGACTCTGGTAGCATAGACTCAATGATGAAACCATGAGATGCAGGAGGCATCAATCAAACTGTCCATGGAGAATGAAAGAGTAACAAGTCAGGAGATTAAACTCTCTATAACGATCTCAAGTTCCTAAGGCCATGCTAAACCAAAAATTATGATGACAAGTGGACTCAAAAAAAAAATTCTTTGTTCAAAGGTGACATGAATGTTGCCAATATAAGATAATACTCCCTTCTTGCCCGTCTTTTTTTGTTTTTTCATAGTCAAATGAACGCTATGATATAGCTAAGGAAACGAGTGTCACAAGTAAAAAAAACTAGTTCCATTAGTGGAACATACCTATGCTCAATGCAAGGAGGTGCATGCGGGAAATGGACACTCGGGAGAATGTTCCCTCCTGGGTATAGGGTGTAAAATTGCGAAGGATATAAATGAGGCTCTGCTTGGATGAGGACAAAAAACTGTTGAGGCAAACAGTTTATAATGCAAAGCGAGAATCAACAATAGGCTCAATACTATAAGAAAGGGCATGAGATGCAATCACAACTTAATGCCAAAAATTGTCCTTTTCCATAATCTTAGTCTACTTGGTTTGAAAAAGGGATAAACTTGTACCAAATAGACGTCATTTCAAATCCGATTTACGAGTGTGAAAGAGACAATTTCACTCGACAATCTTTTTGCTTTTTGAAAACGAGTCGGAAAAGATCTTAAATCGAACTCGCTTGGGAGTCCTCTAGGTATAGGTCAACACGTTTATGAGTGAGAAATGAGGTTCAACATAAAGTCATGTATTATATATAAGGGACTCCCGGTCTTATGGAAACAATATCTGCATGGGCACCAAATGAAGAAGAGGATCTAACTGGGGTACCCATATTTGGTAAGTCTCTACCATTTGATAATGACATGACTTGTAGCAGATGGAGAGCTCTCTGTCGCTAAAACATGGGTTCGTACCTAAGGCATATGAGTGACATTTATAGGACAATGCAAGTGTGCATGATGGAATGGATACCTATCCTATATGTTGGGTAGTGAAAATACCTGTCTGTAGTTACGAATGGTCATCATAACACTAAAAACAACAAGAATCCCTGGTGAAAACTACAAAAACCAACTCAATCCATTATTGTATTAGTCCGTTAGGAAAAAATACGATCTGAAACTATGCAAAGTGGGTAAAAATTGCTATAAATAGTAATAAAAATCAAATTTTACTATGTCATTTGACTTTTTTACCCAAATAGTGAATTTTGGACCAAATTACTCTGATCTTCAACTAGAGATTACGGGATCTACGAGTGATGAAATCAACGACCATATGGACTAGGTAATTCCTCTTCCCCTCCTCTTTCTTTCTAGTGGATTACATTTTGTATTTTAGATTTTTAAGTTATCTAGGGCACAAATCAAAAGTTTAGGTGTACGCAGGCTACCATTCATCGGGTCGCATATACACGTGATTATACGTGATTTTCTAAAAGACTGCCTATGTACACTCATCTCTATATGAGACTATGAATGTTGCAGCCCACGTAAATGTCCGTAAACAAATTTTTTTATGGTTGCTAACTCGAAAAGTGATGTTTCTCTGGAAGGATGGTGCTAGAATGGAGGGAAAGGGAACATAAGGAGGTAGATGATGTATTAGAAAGAGATCTGGGGGCCCAAATGGCCTTGAAAAGATGTAGGTTCTACCTGTTTTGGGCACTCAAAGGGATGAGGGCCGAAGTGAGGTTACTACTGTTTCTCATGGATTAATGGGACCCAGAAAGTGAGAGCTTCAACCTTGATGGGAAACCATTAAGGATTGAAGTCAAGGATATATATTTCTTGATGGGTTGTCGCGTCGGGGTGAGGTGGTGAACCTCAAAGCCTGGGGAGCTAGGAGCGATATGAATATAGAAAAGTACATAGATGTTCACTATATAGCGGGAACCAAGAAGGTCAGGAGTCAAATCCCCATTCGAGCGATAAACAATCTAAGCCTCAATATTGTTTTCCTCATTTTGACCTGGATCATAGGATCGGCTTCATTGCACCAGGCATAGAGGTTGCTTATGTTCTACTTCATAGAGTGTTTGAGACCCACGGTGTACAATTGGTGCACCTCGCTACTCACTAATATGAAGAGCCAATTGACACAATGCAAACAGGGTGATAAGAGTCACTTCAGGTTTGCTTCCATCTTGTGTAGATTTTTCTTCGAGTAGGTTCCAGGTTTGGGAACTAGAGTTGAGATCATTCCTCAAGGACCTCACGATCCAACCATGGCATGGTGGATTGCGGTGATGAGATGGTAGGGGGGAGATAGGTTTCCAATACCCTACAACGATGATTTCTTTTACTGGTGGAGACGACAGGTCATTTCTCTAGACGACTACCCCTATGCAGGGATCGACTTCATATGGGACCCTGACATGCCATTTCCACCAGGGACCTCCTACGGGGACATAGGTATGTCAAAGTTTTTAAATATTTCATTTTTGGTATTTTTGTATAGGAAAAAAAAAAAATTGGATGATGTTTAAGTGCTAACTAGACATGTATGTGATGCAGAAGTAGGTCCGCGACAGTCAGACGGGCTTCCATGACATCGTCGGAGGCAGCAGGAGGAGAAGCAAAGAGACTCCTTTAAAATGTACATGGAAACCTATGTCCTTTGACACACAGGATTCTGATGGTTCAAGTAGAGGATCTGTTAGAGGCTATGCAGCGACAGGTGGTTGGTATGCCTAGAGCTTGGGTTTGACTCTTTCAATGTCTCACAAACATCATAGTTTGTTATCATGAAACACATCTGGTGCCACAGGCATAGATGTCATGTATTTTGTATTATCGGTTGTATATGTGTATTGAGGGTGTTGGCCCCAATTTTGTACTATAAACATCATAACTTTTGAAATATATAAAAAACATGGTTCTTTGGCTCTACTTATATTACAATGTGTACATTGATGAGAATTTTTTCTTTGATTTAGTTATGTGACAAATTCCAATCTAAAACAAAATTAGCATAAGCATCGGATACATAATTAGAACTCCTAGGTATGTGTTGATAAGTAATAAAATCAAACTGTCATTCTAAAAGGTGTACCCGTAGGAATCGTCAATGTAACATAGGGTCGCACACATGGTAACTCTCGTTCAATTGACATACTACTAATTGGGAATCTAGGAGAACCTCCAAAGAGTGAATACCATGTGAAATGGAATCGCGCAAAAGTTCTATAACGATGCTATATTATGCCACATTATTCGTGGATGGACCTAGGCATATGCCACTTGAAGACACCAGTTAACCCTCGGGTGAGTAAACCACCCAAGCAGCGGAAGCCAAGTTCTGTGTATGACGAATGGCTCCGTCTACAAATCCTAAGTATACCGAAGACTACATTGACATCTTCCAACCAAGGGAAAACTCGATAAGCAAGTTGAGGACAAAAGTAAGGGGAAAATATATATACACTAAATTACATTAGTATACAAAGTGTTATGCCCAAGTTTGGGGCTCAAGTGTAATATATTTTCAGGTAGATCCCATTCTTGGGCTTGTCCAACATGTTCCCTTCATAAGATTCTAATTCATACGCTCCTTTTTCTAAGACATGTCACACGATATAGGGACCATGCCACAAGGGTTTGAACTTCCCTGCCCCCAACAGTTAATTGGATTGATCATATAAAAGGACCAAGTCACCCTTAACATACAATTGAGGATAGACAGACTTATCACATTGGACCTTGACACATCTTTTATTTGCTTCTATAGCCGTAGAGGCATCTCAGCGATGCTCGTCAAGGCTCTCTAGGTGTACAAGGTGTCACTCGATATCGTAAGTGTGAGGGAGGAGCATGACTACCAATCTAAGAGAAGGGATTTTGCATTCAATAGGTAAGATCAAATCCACACTGTGTACTAATTGGAAATGAGAAAATAAAGTGGTAGTCTTGACCAAGTTTTGGTATGCCCAAAGTGCGGGATATAGCATAATATGCCAGTCAGATTTGTTTTGGCTGACAGTTCTCTGCAAAATGGTCTTGAGAGACTTGTTGATGGCCTCTACCTATCCATTTTACTAGGGATAGTAAGGGGAATAATTACCATGATTAAACCCCATCTTGGATACTAGCTCTTCTATCATTTCATTCTGAAAGTGACTGCCATGATTAGTGACAATCTCACTTGGGATTCTGAACCTGGCGATAATTTGATTGAATATGAAGAAGGCAATAGTATTCTCATCGAACTTAACTGTAGGAATGGCCTCAACCCACTTAGTAAATTATTCTATGGCCACTATAATGTGTTGATTCCCCCAGCTGAATTTGGGTTACAATCGACAAAGTCCAACCCCCACTTGGTGAAGGGATCGACGATAATGACTGGATGGAGAGGGGTTGGATGCGAACGAATTTTTCTGGTGAAAACCTGGTAGGGGTGACAATTCTTAATTTCTTCAATGCAATCTTTAAAGATATATGTCTGGAAGTAATAGGCTCGCAAAATTGTTTGGGTTGTCACAAGCCCGGATAGGTGACCACCGCAAGCCCCACCATGGAAATCATTTAAAACTCACTTGGCATCTTCCTGAGTTAAACAACGACATAGGATATTGTCTATTCCTTGAAAATATAGAGTGTCACTAATGATAAGGTAATTCTTAGCTTGGTATCGTACATGTCATCAATCATCTCGCGAGAGATGCTGAGGAAACCTCAAGGTTTGAAGATAGAGAACAATGTCTCCATACCAGGGTTCAGACGATGAGACAAGGAAAATGTGTTCATCCACAAAAGAATCCACATGAATAGAATCCTCATCCAATCGTGGGAAGTCAGATATTAACTCTGCAAAGACTAGTGATTTCTTGGATTTCACAAAAGCGAAATCGAGGTCAAATTCTTGTAAAATGACAATCCATTTATTATATTTTTTTCCCCCTATGATACGCCTAGTAAGGATTGTTATCCATGATTATGGTCATCGTGATGATGTTATGATAATGTTATGATGATGGAAAATCAAACTCTTCATTAAGAACACTTTCATGAGAAAAGTTACACTTGTCTGTTTCCAGAAATCATATTTTTTAAAGAGGTTCGCAGGCTGCCTATATACTTGCCTGTGAGAATGCCTGATTCTCGTAGGCTGCATTAAGCTGGGGTGCGAGGGGTTCGCACTGTACTTAACTTCCAGGGTGCAAACATCTTCTTAAAGAGGAAAAGAATGAAGTTCTCGAGCATTCTAGAAGGGAATCTTCGAGAAGAATGAGTTGGCTAGCGAATGGTTATCTAAGTACTGACTTTCCTGATATCTTGGGATCATTTCCTATCCAAGTAACTAATCTATCTTCTCCTATATATTGAGGGGATTGCTCATGGAAAAGGTTAGAAGAAAACTAGCAAGAGATTGATTGGAGAATTAATGCAAGACTGTATGGAGGATTGATGCTACAGCAGCTAGAGACAACATCAAGGACATCAAAAGTGGTTGATTTTCTTCATGCATGAGCAAGTGTGTGTGTCAGAGCTAGGATCCATCGAAAGGAGACCTACGACATCAAGGCTCAGGTTGTAAGTTTCACTTTCAATTAATTCAATACAGTAATATGTCCCTTTCCCATAAATATGATGTCACTTTATTACATAACTCCTTGATCATATGTATAGACTAGCTATTGAATATATTAAGCTACCTTTACTTCGATTGGTTTGTACTGTTGTGATCTGAACGATGCAAGAGAATTGGAGCAAAGCTTGGAACAACAGAGACCTAAGGAAAGCGTTCATAAGGTATGTCCATAATCCTTATCTCTTAGTTCACTCAATAGGTTAGATCTAGGGAAAGTGTATTATTCTGTCCTGTTTTGTTCTAGCTCCAGGTGGATCTAGGGAGATCGGTTTGTGTCCGCACTCACGGATTTATCCTGAAACAAAATTGGCGACTCCACTGGGGATCGAACCCAGAATCTCCGGTTTCGCAGAAGTAATCTATCTTATCCTATATATTGAGGGTATTTCTCATGGAAAAGGTTAGAATCAAACTAGCAAGAGATTGATTGGAGAATTAATGCAAGACTGTATGGAGGACTGATGCTACAGCAGCTAGAGACAACAGCAAGGTCATCAAAAGTGGTTGATTTTCTTCATGCATGAGCAAGTGTGTGTGTAAGAGATAGGAGCCATCGAAAGGAGACCTACGACATCAAGGCTCAGGTTGTAAGTTTCACTTTCAATTAATTCAATACAGTAATATGTCCCTTTCCCATAAAGATGATGTCACTTTATTACATAACTCCTTGATCATATGTATAGACTAGTTATTGAATATATTAATCTGGCTTTACTTTGATTGGTTTGTACTGTTGTGATCTGAACAGTGCAAGAGAATTGAAGCAAATATTGGAACAACAGAGACCTAAGGAAAGCGTTCATAATGTATGTCCATAATCCTTATCTCTTAGTTCACTCAATAGGTTAGATCTAGGGAAAGTGTATTATTCTGTCATGTTTTGTGTTAGATCCAGGTGGATCTAGGGAGATCGGTTTGTGTCCACACTCACGGATTTATATTGAAACAAAATTGGCAACTCCACTGGGGATCTATTCCCTCTTTCTTTTTAGTTTTTGAGTTTTTTGTGGCGATTTGCTCTATTTGCAGTTTTCTCCTGTTTTGTCAGTGTCTGAGTCCTCAGGATATCCTGAGAGACCTTCTGGGTCTATAAGCCAGCTTGAATTTTGCTTACATTTTCAAAAATTTTATTATCTTCAGGAGTTCTCGCACTGTGTCCTCACACCTTGCTTCAAGGTGGCCTGCGAGAGCACTATCTTCTTGCACCGTGTAACACTGCTTGCCTGCGAGCAAGATTTTTGAAAATTTTGAAATTAAGTTTTGAATTTTTCAATTGCTCAGAATAGTTGAATTGCATATTTTTGGCTTATTGGGTCATTGACTTATACATCTCTGGCTTTAGTTTGCTTACTGGAACAGATTTAGGGTTTCTAGGTCTTTCTTGCTCTTGGTAGCTTGACTTTCGTTTCTTGGCTCTTATTGGCATTTTCATTCTCCCTGACTTCTGGAGTTGAGTCTGTCTGATTGGCTGAGAACCAGTGATTGGTAGAGAGTTAAGTGTTTGGTGTTTCTCACTTGCTTGGTGGTTCGAAAGAACATTTTTCGTTTGCATTGAGAAGCCTCATTGGTTTTCTTTTTGTTTTTACTTTCATTGAAAGTGTTGGTTGGGTTGTTTTTGTTTGTTTCTTTACGGATTTGATTTTCTTTTCTCATTAATTAGAATTCTTCTTGGAAAGTGAGGCTTTGATTTTATTTTCTCATTAATTAGAATTCTTCTTGGAAAGTGAACAAGAAGTTTTCTTTGCCCGCAGGGGTGTAGACCGATTGGCAAGTGTCGTGTAAATGGAAGGAACTATGTAAAAAGAGGTCTCAAGGTTGATTCTCACCCCGATTTACTTGGAGGGCGTGCTTGCGGGCTGTGCATTTCTCCCTAGGGGTTATAAGGCAGCCGACAGGATTCGACCCCGTGTCACATGAGTACGATACTAACGTTGTTACCGATTCCCCTAGTATAAAAAATAAATAAATAAATAAATAAATAAATAAATTCTTTCAAGATTTTGTTTTTGCTTTTTTAAAGACATTGAAAATCAAAATTTTGAGTTTATTGAAGTATTGGAAAAAGACATTTAGAGATTTCTCATTTATAAATGATTGTTTGCATTGGCATCTGAAAGGAAATTGTGCATTGCATTTGCATTGTAGTACATAGTTGATTTGGAAAATTTTCTCTCTCTCTCCCATAACTAGGATTCATGGAATGAAAAGAATTATAGTTCATCATTATCCTTGCATTATTTGGGTCAAATTCATACACCATGAGTTTCACTTCCGTTACCTTTGAGTAAACAACAGCTTTTAAAAACATTGCGTAATATTAAAATTGGTCTAGTAACTCTTTTCTAGGGCTCTTTTACACCAACATTTAGCTAGGCTAGTGCTTTGGAGTAGGAAGAGAGACACACTCTCCAAAATCTCAAAAACACACAATAGAATCTTGAGTTAGAGAGTGTTAAAATCCATTTGCAACATATTGTCCTGGGATGCCCTTCTAACACAAGGGTCAAGCACTAGGTCGCATTGGTGTTGGCAGAGTTACTAACCCTGCTTTGTTGACATCGGTGTAGAGATTGCACGTATTACGGGGATCACTTCGAGGTATACCCACAATTATGAGTGGAAGCATTTGAGTTGGTTTCGGGCTAGATACCCTGCCCTTGCGTGTGGATCGGACTGACGACTGTTCCCCCAGGCTATACTGTTGTTTGTGGTGACCTTAGTGACCTATCTCTCTAGGTTGTTACCCAAGGTGACTGTGGAGGGGAAAGTCTTCACGGTACCTGGAATCGACGTTGATCAAACTCACTCGAGCTCCTTGGAGGGTATACCCACGATTATGTGTGGGAGTTTGCACCAGGGCGTAAGTCTGTTAAGCAGGTTGTCAACGTAACTTTTCCACCTTAGCCCCGCCCCTTCTCGTCTCGTTGTTGCGATGTTGGATTTCATCACCAACTAGTGGCTTCGAAATTAGAAGGTATTGTTTGCTTGGTGATTGCTTCCTAGATTTTGTTTACTAGTGAATGTTGTTTATTTCTCGAAGTTGACCTTAGGAATTTTCTCGTAGAACTTGTCACTTGTTTACAATTGCTCCCCCGCGGTGTTCTCGTAGAATGCAAGGATTATCTCCAGAACATCTGGACGATCCTCAACCTACTAGTACACCTGAGGGTTCACCCCATCAGACTGAAGTCCCTATGGTTACTTCACCACCCGGGGAAAACAGTGACGTTCCAGTTGCCACCACACCACTTCCACAAGTCGAACGAACTGATTCTCTAGAAGACTTTTGAGTTACCAACACTATAGAGGACTATCACGTTCATCGTGGTGAATGACCTGTTGGACGAGTAAATCCTTCTGAAGAAACCATTGTTACATCTTTTGAATCAACTGTTGGGCCTTCTCACGATGTAGTAGGCCCAGATCCTTTTTGGTCAGGTAATCTCCGTCGAGTTCTTTTTGGTATGGAGTCACCCCCTGTCTACGCAATCAACCCTCCCGTGACATCTGAGACATAAACTACACCCGAGACTACCACCTACTGCTTTGTTCTTCCTCCTGAGATGGCCCATCTTGCTAATACTACGAGTGCCCAAACTGAGGTTACTGTAGCTACTCTGGCTCCTATCATTACCTAGCGAATTCCTGATTTCATTCCAACATTACCACCCGGTTACCACGCGCTGAATGCATTGTTGAATTCTACCAATCTAACACCTCTGCAAACCCCATCCGGTTCTCCAGGTGGTCCTCCTTTTCTTGGGCATCCTATTCCTGGTTTCATCCCGACACTCCCTCAGTTTCCTTCTGGTAATCCTAATCCTAGTGGTACTATCCCAACTATTGCACCGAACCCACAGATTTCTGTTGGTGGACAGGGTGGTACGGTTCCTTTTCCTTTTCCCGGACACAACACAGTTACTACGCAACCTACGGTTGGCACACAACTTCCGGGTGGAACTGTACCTACAGTAGGGGGACCAACCTCACCTTTTGGACAAAATATACCTCCTGAATTGGCCCAATATTGGAATCAACTTCTACAAAAATTTCCTCAAAATGCTGGGGGGTAGCAAGCTGTCCCTACCGTTGGTCAGCCTTATCCAGGGGTAACTAATCCTATTTGGGGTTCGAGTCAGACTACTCAACCCCAGGTCCCTACTCAAACTCAAGGTTACAATCCTTGGGGTTACTATCCTATCCGTCCACCACAGAGTCAGCCAGGGCCTTCCGTCTATGGACAATCTGCTTATGGTCCTACTGGTTTGCGAACAGGGCTTCCACCCCAAAGCCATCAGTACCCGCAAATAAACCAACAATTGCCTTTCCTTGCTACTTTGGATTTGCTAGATTTGTCTAGGATTCTAAATGATCCTATTCGTCACTCTCCTCAATGGCCTACTATCCCTGCTAAACTTCCATCGGATATTCTGAAATTTGATGGAAAGCCAGGAGAGGACCCAAATAATCATGTCATGACTTTTCATTTATGGTGTTCATCCAACTCTCTGATGGATGACTCCATTCATCTTCGTCTTTTTCAACGGACCCTTACCGGTTCGGCTGCGAAGTGGTATATTGAATTGCCATGAGGTTTCTTTTCTGATTTCAACACCTTAGCTATGGCCTTTCTCACACATTACCAGTTACCGATCTGTTACGATACTGGAACCAAAATCTTGACTTCTTTCAAACAAACGAAAGGTACCCACATCTCAGACCATATACATGAGTGGAGAAGGAGACGACATCTCATCAAACTTGAACTCCCTGATCAATTACTGGCAGAATGGTTTACGAAATCTTTCGTGAACGAAATTGGTAAAGACATTTCTATGGGTGGTGTTGTTACAGAGGAGTAGGCTATCAGTCGCACTCAGTATCTTGATCTCGTTTATTCACAAATGGGAACACTCTATGACTTACTTCCTAAACTACCTCGTTCTGGTATTTCCAGCACTTCAACTGCTCCAATTGCCTCGCATGCAGCTGATGGTGTGATTGGTACTGCTCATACCCACTCACATTCCGTTTCCACTACAACCCCTAAATCCAATTCTTCTAATGTTCAAAGTGCTCTGTCTCCTGCTCCTCCTGCCAGTAAAACCTCTGAAGTGAACGTTGTTCAATCTACGCCGACTGATAAAAATAAATCAAAGAAAGGGAGAGACAAGAATAAGGAGAGTAAAAATAATAATCAAAATGAACAAACCAAAACCCCTCCTGTTGAAGACCGAGATAAGCGCAAACCCCACTACCCTTGCCTTATATGTGGTAAATATCACTACACAAAGGATTGTCCTAGACGCACTGAGGTTAATAAGTTTCTTCAAGGAACGCCCAAACCCTATACGCTGGCAGTCTTGTCCCAACCCTTCCCGTCTCAGCAACAAGCCTCTTTGGTCATTCATGACCAACCATCTACATATACGATATCATATGTTTTGATGTTCACTGGTGATTCTAAGAACAATGACATTGCCATCGCAACTAGAGCCAAAGACTATTCTCCATCTAAGGAGAAGGTTGACGATTTACCTCCTTATTTGGTACATCCCTCTCTATCGAATCCACCTACGAATGGTCCTCTTCATCTCGAAAGACCGAGCCTTGATACAGTCCTACGACCTTTGAAAGGTGTCGTTAAGAAGTCGGCATTCAATCCTCATGCTCGTGCGGCCCAAAACTATATCATTGTCGAAGATCTAGCCCAAGCCCCTTCAGCGATGTCTACCCTTGAAGTCCTTCAGTCTTGTCCTGCGCAACGAAGGGCTCTGTTGAAAGCCATAGGTGGAATTGATCCTACAGATACGAATTTGATAGTCTTTGACTTGGATGACCATGTTCCAAGGTTACCCCCACAGCTTGCTTTTCAAATACAGGTTAATGCTCCCCTAGATTACAATCTTCTTCTTGGCCATAGTTGGGTATATTCTATGCAAGCTGTTGTGTCAACACTATTCCGTGTAGTCCATTTTCCCCATCAAGGAAAGATCATTACAGTTGATCAACTTGCCTTCTTTAATTCTGATACTCGCACTGGAAATGTGTCGTTTATAGCTAAAACCCCGCCGGGTTACGAGAATGTTGGAGTTGGTCTCTTAAAAGACTCTTCGTTAATGGGTACTTTTCCCATACCACCACCACCCAATATTCTACGCCCGTCTGTTTCTTTGATTAATATGATCTCTGCCATTCCTTATGAACTTCCAGTGTCTTTTGACCCTTGGATAGTCCCTGATCGTGGAGATCATACTCGTTTCGGCGACGTCATGCCGTTAAGTCCGGTTGAGTCTGCTTATCATGCGATTCAATCGGCAACACCTTCTACACCCTCTCTTGAGGAGTTGTCTCCCGATCCTTTCCATGTCATCTTTCCCACTGACAATATGATCATGTCCTTAATGGCCGATACACCTTGGGACGATGGACATCATCGTTCCATACTGTTTCTAGAACAACAAACTCTCAAGAATTACCAGTGGATTTCGACTCCGTTGACCGTTGTTGTTATATCGACTGTTCCCGGATCTACACATGATGTGTTTGCAGAAGGGAACCTCAGTTATATTTCTCCCATGATACCCATTGATATTTCAGTTAAACTTGGGATAGTTGAAAATGTTCATATTGGAGCTTTGTGTTGTCCAGAGGAAATTGTCACCTATACTGCTTTGTTCAAGGAATTTCGTGATGTCTTTGCTTGGAGTTACGAAGAGATGCCAGGTATCGAACCTACTATCATTGTTCATGAAATTAAGACATACCCCGGAGCTAAAACAGTCCGGTAGCACCTCCGTCCCGTCCATCCACATAAAGCGGCAACCATCAAACTCGAAGTTGAAAAACTTCTCAAAGCCGGTTTTATTTATCATGTGGCTCTGACAGAATGGGTTTCCAACCCCGTACCGATTGATAAGAAGGGTGGTAGTATACGTGTTTGTGTTGATTATTGGGATATTAACAAAGCCTGTTCGAAAGACAACTTTCCAACCCCTTTCGTCGACCAGATTGTCGATGAATGTGCCGACAGTGAAATCTTTTCTCTCATGGATGGATTCTCCGGCTATAATCAAATTAACATCGCTCCTGAGGACCAACATAAAACTTTTTTTATTTGTCCTTGGGGTACTTTTCCCTATAGGAAACTCCCCTTCGGTCTTAAGAACATAGGTGCTACGTTTCAGCGTGCTATGTCTTATGCGTTTCACGATATAAAGCATATCGTTCAACCTTATTTGGACGATTTGCCAGCTCATTCTTTACGCTGAGTTGATCACCCTAATCATCTCCGAGCAATTTTCGTTCGTTGTCGGTTCTATCGCATTCATCTAAACCCTCATAAGTGCGTCTTTTGCGTAGAGTCCGGCCATCTCCTTGGTTTCATTGTTTCACTTCAGGGGATCTGGGTAGATCCTATTAAGGTTCAGGCGATTCTTAATCTCCCTCCTCCTTCTTCACTGCGCCAGTTACAAAGTTTGCAGGGGAAAGCAAAATTTCTTCATCGCTTCATCCCGAATTATGCTGAGATTACTCGGGGTTTTACATGTCTTCTAAAGAAAGGTTCAGAGTTTGTTTGGGATAAGGTTGCTAACAATGCCTTTGAAGCTTTAAAGTTGTCCCTCACGAAAGCTCCTCTTCTTTTCCCTCCTGATTATAGTCGGGATTACTTTCTTTATTTAGCTGCTTCCAAGTATACTATCGGCATGGTCCTCATTCAGGAGGATAATGCACATGATGAAAATGTTATATATTACTTGATTCGGAGTCTAACTTCGACTGAAATCAAGTACCAACATGTTGAAAAAATGGCTTTGGCTGCTGTTCAAGAAGTTCAATGTTTTCGTCATTATATTCTCTCCAAGAAAACTACAGTGATTTCACACTATAACCCCATGAAACATATATAGACACGTCAATTGCTGAGGGGAAAGTACTCCTAGTGGATTGTCATTCTCCAGGAGTTCGACTTGGAATTCGATCGTGCCACGTCGAAGAAATCCCTATTTTTGGCTGAGTTAATTTTTTATTTTTCCCACACTGCCACGGAAAAAGTAGCAGTCGATTCGTTACCTGACGAATCACTTTTCCTTATCAGTACTAACGATATTTGGTACGGAGATATCATTATATATATCCAAACTCAAACTTTCCGGCCTGCTCTGTCTAGTGCTGAACGACGTCGCGTCTATTATCAAGCACGTCATTATATTATCCTCGGCAATACCCTTTATCGTCGAGGCGTTGACTTTGTCTTTTGGCATTGTTTGACTTTTGACGGAGATGAGAAAGCTTTGAATGATTGCCATTCAGGAGCATGTGGCGGTCATATGTCTAGGTATGCTACTGCCCAGAAGATATTACGTGCAGGATACTTTTGGCCTTCCTTATTCAATGACTGCATTACTGCTGTCCAGAAGTGTCATGCCTGCCAGACCTATAATCAGAAGATTCGGTCGCATCCTTCTCCCCTTCATCCTGTGGTCTCACTAGGTCCTTTTGCAAAATGGGGCATTGATTTCATGACATGTCACCCTCACTTGGCCGGGGGGCATGGTTATATTATTGTAGCTGTTGATTATTTTACAAAGTGGGCCGAGGCAATGCCAACATTCGATAATACTGGGAAGACTGCAGCGTTATTTCTTTTCAACCATGTCATCACTCGTTTTGGTGTTCCTCAGGCTATCGTTACCGATCACGGTAGTCATTTTAGGAATTATATGATGTCTGAACTTACCAAGAAGTTGGGTCTTCGTCACGATATCTCAACACCCTATTATCCACAGGCTAATGGCCAGGTCGAAGCCATTAATAAGGTTCTTATAACTATGATTCGACGGATGATAGGAATCCATAAAACTAGCTGGCACACGATGTTGTTTTCGGCATTGTGGGCATATCAGACATCTGTTAAATCCGCTACGGGATTTACGCCTTTTTGATTAGTTTATGGCATGGAAGCCATTCTGCCAATAGAATGTGAAATACCTTCTTTGAAGCTAGTTGTAGAGCTCTTACCTAATACTTCTGGCGAAGAGGAACGTCTGTTGTATTTGATGCAATTAGACGAGACTCACCGTGACACTACTCTTGTAATAGAAGCCCAGAAGAAACGTGTTAAGGCATAGTATGACAAGCATGTCAAACCTCGTGTCTTCTCTGAAGGAGATCTTGTTCTTCTGTATGAACAAGATAAATATGTCTTAGGAGCTGGGAAATTCGAACCAATGTGGCGTGGGCCTTACATTGTTAGCAAAGTTTTGGAAAAAGGAGTGTATGAGCTAGTTGATTATGATGGTGTACCTTTGAGTGAACCCAGGAATGGGTTATACTTAAAGAAGTACTATGCATAAGTTATTTGTGCATGAGTACTTGTATTTTATGTATCATACTGCGTGTGTGTGTTACTTTTAGTTTTTCTTTTGACGTTATCTGGTCTCTTCCCTTACGTGACGTTGTGTTTGATTGCCATATGTCGGAGTATTCGCTACCTTATATTGGCTTCGCCGACGGTGCTAGCCTTAATACTCAGAACCTAGCTTCCGCTGCATGGGAAATCTATGCCCCAAAAAACGAGCTTATATCTTTACGAGGTGTATGTCTTGGCTGAGCAACCAACAACATTGTAGAGTATAACACCATTGTTGAATTACTGGTTGATTCTATCTCTCTCAGAATTCGTCATTTTGTTGTCCAACTTGACTCGCAGCTGGTAGTACTACAACTCAGTAATGTATATTCTATTCGAAGTCCTACTCTATTAAGGGTATATTTGCGGATTCGCCTCTTGGAATGGTATTTTGATCACATTGAATACCAACACATTCCTAGATATCTTAATACATTGACAGATGCTTTAGCTAATTATGTATGGGACATGCATTTAAATCATTTATAAATCAAACACATTAAAATGTACACAATGTAAAGTAAGCCAGTAGAAGCCATGTATATATATAACGATCAAAGTTTGTTTTTACAAAATGTTTGTCCGAAGACCAAAATATCAAAATTGAAGCCTATAGCTTCTACATAATGACATCAAGGATGATGTTCACGATAACACACTAATGTCCTAGCAACTCTGTGGAGCAGTCGACCCATAAAGGCAGAGACTCCCACAGTGTGACGTTGGTCGCGTCGTGGAATCTCCTCCAGAGTCATATCTGGAACGTCTGCCATCAGAACCTCTAAGTTCTCCTCCATCGTCAGATAATCCTCGGCATAATGTGGAACTGCTACTACTTCCTCTCCTCGTCGTTGGATAGGAGAACTGTCAGCAGGTCTATATGGTCCAACGTCTGTGTTATCAACAAGAATTTGGTGTTAGTCTTTGGGTAAAACTATAAAAACAAAAACATTTAAATATGGTTAAAAATCCAAAAACATTTAAAAACTCAAAAAAATTGTGTACTTCTTACCAAGGTCTCCCCACTGTGCGTCTTCAGGAAGTGAAAGATCTGAATCTCCTCTGAAGTCCAACCCGGCATATGCGTAGTCATCCACCATCAGCATCTGGTTCTGCAACCAGTCGAAGAAAACATTGTCATATTTGACAATAGGACCTGCCACATGTCGGGCCATGAGCCGACACCACCGCAACATCCTCGGATATCTGGGACTAGGAAAATCCCACTCGGCCTGTAGACGAAATACCGGGACTCTCTCCAGGAAGAAGGACACTAACAGAGACCCATAACCAAACTGTTTTAGATTTCCACACCTACACTTACTCAACTGTTTCTTGACATTGCGTAATACTACGTCAACCCAGTTGAATACCCGGGGCTCAGTACACTCGATGGCGTACTGGAAATAGCTTTGCAGAGCCATATGTGGAGTAGCACTTCCTGCCATCCAAGCAATGGTAAAGAGAATGGTGCAGAGAGTCAAATCAGTCACTCCCCAAATTGCCACTTTCCCTTTCTGTCGTTCAGCCTCAGGCACACAGTACTGGTTGCAATACTCACTCATTTTTAAACCCCCTGCTCTGCTGCCGGTCAAACTGACATAGGACCCACGCCTAGATAACCCAGTCAAAAAATAAATGTCCTCGATGTCAATGGTCAATGTATGGGCTCCCACAATAAAAACTTGTTGGTCCAAATCCCACATTTGGACTAAGTATTCCGATAATCGCACTTGGGCTCTCATGCCCGTGATACATAAATACTTTAAGAGACCACCGTCTCTTAGTGCAGCTATGGTGGGAGGATGGTTTTCGGCATTGGCATTGTCCTCCTCGTGCTCTCGTTCCTGCCACTCTAACACCATGATTGTGGCTAGCAACCTACATAAAAAACACACAAAGATGGTCAATGATTTTATTCATGAGATAAAATTCTTGCAATTGGCTAAACGTTACAAATTTTTTTGGATTCTGTGATGTTCGCAGGTGGCCTATTACGCGCAGTGTGAACTTCTCGCAGGTGCCTTAAGGCCCACCTGCGAGAATGGGTCATTCTCGCAGGTCCCGTATGGGTCACCTGCGAGAATGCTCCCAAGCGCATAGGGTTCAAAAAATTGACTTAAAACTTGAATTTTAACCAATGAAAATATAATTTTAAACCATGAAAAGATACGGGATTGAGAACTTACCAAAATGCTGCTGATGGCTCGCCGAATGATCGCCCGTAGCTCCCGGAAATCGACGCCGAAGGTAGAGGGTAAAATGAGGGTTTTTTTGACTCAAATGGTAAAAGTGTTAAATGGTATGGTAATTTTGGTTATTCACTCATTTTAATTACTTTTTACTATATCAAAAGTGGGTTTTTTATGTTTATTCATTATTTAACCCTAATCACTAATGTGAAAATGAGTGAAATGATTGACAGGTGCAAATATGGATGATTATGGGCAGAATTTTTACCTGGTGTGGT
>ML776750.1:457943-468569 GCA_009831015.1 Picea engelmannii | reverse complement strand
ATGGGACCCTGGTATATGGTTGTACATCAAGCGTTGAGGACAACGCTTTCATAAGGGGGATGGAATGTAAGGTAGCTAGAGAGGTAGTGGGGGGGCCCAAAGGGCCCATAGTGATAATAGTGGAGGTCATTCAATGTAAGGTGCACTAGGTCCACTATATTATTAAATAAGGCCCACTATGGTAGTTAGATATAATAAATGGGTAATTAGATATAATAAATGTAAGATGACTTCTTAGAAGGTTCTACTTCTAGAATATCCCTCCTCTAGAATGTTCTTAGGTGATGGTAGCACTATATAAAGGGATTCAAGCAATGTAATGAGACATGAAGAGAAGTATTGTATTTGGAGCAGTAGCTCAATAGGAGGATGCCCCCTCGAAGAGGCAAGTGAACAGGAGAGGATCCCTTACATAATAGGATCCATTGTATGGTGTTGCCCTACCCTAAGGGTTTGATAGTAATAAAGAAGATTTTGCATATTGTTCTTGTGTATCTGTTGTGGTGATTTGATATTCAGTATTTGGTTCTTAAAAGTCAATTGTAGTTTGGATACTTCAACAGAGGCGTTGATACCAAGGTTTTATTCATTTATTCAAAGCATCGAAGGATTCCTGGGCTCGCTCATCCCAGATAAAAGGGGTGTCCTTCCTCAAAAGACGTGTGAAACCCTTAGTAATATTGGCATATTTTACTATAAACTGACATAAAAAGTTAGCTTTCCCCTGTAAACCTTGAAGTTGTTGAATAGTGCCTAGGGGAGGCAATCAAAGTATCGCCTCAACCTTTAATGGATCTACCATGATCCCAGTGTCAGAGACCAAAAATCCTAGAAGACGTCCGGACCTAACGCAAAAGATGCATTTATGAGGGTTCAATCGAATTCTATAATGACGACATCTTTCAAAAACTAGTCGAACGTTCTTAGGGTGATCTACTCTCTTATGAGAGTGAGCAGCAAGATCGTCAAGATAATCTTAGACTATATGCTTAAGATCGTGAAATGCGAAGGTCATAGCACGTTGGAAGGTTTCTATGGCATTTTTAAGGACAAAAGGTATCTTTCGGTATGCGAAAGTACCCCAAGGAAAAATAAATTTCATCTTATGTTGATCCTTAAGTTTAATTGTAATTTGGTTATACCCTGAAAAATCCGTCCATGAAAGAAAAAACTTTGCTTCCTACACACTCGTCAAATTTGATCGATGAAAGGTGTCGAGAAGTTGTCTTTAGGATAGTCTTTGTTCAGGTTGTGAAAGTCCATGCATACACGGATGGTTCCTTGCTTCTTATTTATAGGAATGGGGTTGGATACCCATTCAGTCAAGGGAACTAGGTAGATAAAGCCAACATTAAGAAGTTTCTCTACCTCTGCCTTAATAGCAGGGGCCTTCTAGGGATTGATAGCCCTAGGATGTTGTCGAACAGGCTTAGAATTTGGGTAAGTTTTAATCTCATGTTCGAAAATTCGAGGGTCGATTTTTGGCATCTCTTCATATGACCAAGCAAATACATCTCAGTATTCCTTGAAGAGCTTGGTGTAGATCGATATTTCTTTTGGCGAACAATCTGCACTGATGTGTACATTTTCAATCTTGTCAGGGGTACAAGAGATAATTGCCATATTTCCTTCGGCATAAATGTTGTTCCTATTAAGAAAAACTATGACGTGACTGACTATCTCTCTCAGAGTATATTGAAATTCATCTTGTTTGATTCTAGGAAGCTATGGGATAAATAAGAGCGATGATGCATATCGTCCCAAGGTTTTTCAGAACCAATCATGGCCTCGATGATAACTTCATCCAAGGGAAAATTATCATCATGGTACTCATGTGAATAAGACGATGAAGTGGCCCACATGAGATTAAGAACAGGATCCTCCTCATCCATTTGTGAGGTAATAGGATCAAGATCGGTGGAAGATTCAAAAACATCTTGATATGCTATCTCCACTGCTAATAGTGGCATGGTCATTCCATCATGTGCCTGACCTTCACAAGACGCAGTCAAGGAAGGTAGGTTTCAAGGATCATTAAAATAGGAAGTTCGGAAAGGAATGGAACTCTCCAACGAAACAAGCCTACTAGACATGGCGTAAACATGGTGAATTAGTGCCATGAAGTTGAAGGTACCCATAAGGGATGAATACATTCTGACACCGATATTCTTAGTTGTCGATTGAGAATTGTCGATCACAGGGATTGAAGGTCCAATAGATGCATTGGGGCTATTATACACAAAGGATAAATGGTATATCACCATGATCCTCCCATCGTGAGTAAAACAAAGAGTGTGGAAGACAGACGATATGAAGACATTCATAGCATAAGTCCAATTGCATTCTAGCAAAAGATTATAATTGAGGGGTGCATCAACCACTTCAACATACACCTCTACCTTCTTCCCACCTAAATGTATTGGAAAGGAATGAATAATAGCATGAGAGTGGAAGGAACAACCATCAAAATCAGTCAACATGGTTGGATACTGAGAGAGAGTCGAAGAGCCAAGAGATTTCCAACAAATCAAGGACATCCCACATGTTGTACCACCTTCATCAACAACCACACGCTTGATGGTATACTTTGAGTAACCCACGTGGATTTGGAATGCCACATGGTAAGGCAAGCAAGGCTTCACATCTGTAACATCAAACTTGATAACTTTTGAGCCACTAGGGTCTAGAGATCCTAATGCATATAGCAAGGCATTCCTCCATGAAGGACATGTCTGGAGTACTTCCAGGGCCGACATTGAACAAGGGGTTTGAACCGGGTCCTCAACAATAGAGTAATTTTGGGTGTCTCTAGCATTCATATTGTGGGTAGAGCGCTTGAGTACTCCTTTTGTAATACAATACGGTGGCTCTAGTTTTTCGATATGCAAGGGCGTCTCCGGAGGAGGAGGAGATTCTAGACTAGGTACAGTTTGTGGAGAACTATAATCGCGAGACCGGGTGGCTATATTAACTTGAGAATTGACCATATTGATGCACAAATGATCATTGTCTTATGCCGGTGGGTTTTGACTCTTGCCAGCCACATTTCCAGCATTTGAGGAGCTCGAGGCCATGTTCTAGTTATGTGGGAAAGTATTCATCAACACAGTGGGTGGTAGAGATAAGAACCTCACAACTTCCACAAGTTTGGGGAATAAATGAGTAAGGTGATCATCTGTATAAACCTTACAGGGAAATTTCACCTTACTCCTTTCTTTCTTTCCCTCGCCAACATTATTATTCATCCTCTAATTATTTCAATTGCCCTTGGGTTTATTATTATTCTTCCCACCCTTACAATTATTATTACGTCATTTCTTCTTATTCTAGCCTGGTTGTTGATTACCATTTGGGTTGGTCGACAATTGCATAGAATGTACATCCACCAATTGAGTGGGATTGGAATACACAGACGAAGTTGACCCTCCTGCAGACTAGTTTAGAGACAACTCTTTGAAATGGCTTGTCATTGAGTTTGTGGATTTCACATTGGCGAAGCCTACAATGCCATTGGCATGAGGTCCAAGATTTTGTCTAGGGTCATAATTTGACCTAGGTGTGTCTGGAAGAATCTCGTATAACATCCCAGTTTGAACATATATAATATCTAATTGTTGGGCTTTGAAGATTGCTTCTTCCTCAGATGTAACCTCGTATATTGAAACATCCTTCAAAATAGGAGGTTGTAAAGACTTAAGGAACCACTCTAACAAGAATTATGGGGGTATGCAAGTCTTGATCAACCTCTTTCGTCTACTCCACTCATGGATGTGATCCAAGATATGAGTGGCTTTTTCCTGGCGTAAGGTCGATAGAAGTTCTAGGCCAACATCATAACGAATTGGCAATTGGAAGTGGTTAAGGAAGACCAAAAACATCTAACTAAAGGTCTTGTATGCCCCCCTATGTAGCTTGATATACCATTTCATGGTAATCCCTATGAGGGTTCATTGAAATAATCTTAACCGAATGGAATCATTGTTAAGGGAATTCAAAGAGAACCATAAGTGAAAGGTGGTAACATGATCACCAGGATCCTCGCCATTATTTCCTTCGAATTTTGGAATATCTGAAGGAAGCTTGGTGGGAATGGGGGGAAATGTAGGATCATGACACACAGTTTCATTCATCAACGTAGACAAGTCTGGTAGATTAAGTGTGGCCAGAAAAGGGAGACGAGGTTGCAACATCTGGCCCCAAGCTCCCTGGAAAGATTGTGTTTGGGCAATCACATGCCATCCAGGGTTTTGGTAAGCACCATGGCCCTCTCCAGGATTGTAAGACTCTCCTCCAAGATGATTCATAAGGGGTTGGTTGGGAATCATTTCGATAGGAATGTTTGGATGAGGGTTATAAAAACTGCCCCCAGTCGGAGTGGCTCCAGGTTAAGGATTCTCCAAGGTGTAAAACTAACCTCCTTCGGGTGTGAATACAGAGGATAAAGGTGGATTCATCATTCCAAACATGTTGGTAGGATTCAGCATTGATGAGGTGAGTGTAAAGGATAGAACTTGAGCGGAAGGGGTTAAAAGAAGGAATGCCTCCCACGGTAGGAGTCATTTGAGGGATCTGAGAGCCACCAAATGAGAATGGAGTATAAGGAGGAGATGTGGCCCCAAGTCCAATGCTAGCATTAGGGCCAACAACTAGGATGGAGTTTGAAAACTATGATGTAAAATTCAGCATACCATAGGAAAAAGGACTAGAGGCCATCGGGATGGACTGAACATTATTGCCCGGTGAGTGACCAAGAGACTTAAATGGGTTCGTGGCAATAGGTTGAGTATTCATTATAGGATGGGTAGCAGTGATACTAGGTGCCTATGACACTACAACCATTGTGGTTGCAGGAGTCGAAGGGGTACCATTAACTATGGTAGGTGTGGGTTTCGAAGGGCTCACAATATCTTGATGACTCGGTTCATTACTCATCCTTGTAGAATCAAAAGTATGATAAGTGGAGGTGTGTGTACCATGTTTAATAACTCTATGCCTTTTAGAAGGAAAAGTCTCAAAATTCAGTGGTAACTATAACAATCGGCGAGACCTGCAGGGAAACTGGTCAGGCTCCACGATGACTTAATATTATATATATAAAAAACAAATCCTAAGGACAACTAGTAATCAAAGAGCACACCAAAAATAATCAAATGGCCAATCTGCACAAAAACAGGATAAAGTGGCTAAAAGGGGCCTCCCTCCCTAAAATAGGTATGCCTCGCCCAAGAGGGGCCTAGGACTCCCTGCTAAAGATCAAGGATATCCCTTCAACCGACTTCACGTGGCCTCATGCTTAACTTCAGTTTAAGAGGAGCCTCCTAATATTACCGATTATACAATGGATTTATCCACTCCCTTAGTTAGGCACATATGTTGATTTAATAGCCTTGGAAAATTTTACTCACAAAATCCTATTCCAAGGCACTAAATCCTAAACTAGATTGTGCACCCTAGAAAATAAAATCGTTACTAATCAATTTAAATTATAGCATTAATTTTAATGGCCTTGCTTACTCAAAAGGTGCGGTCATGAAACTAGTGATGCTATGACTCAACAAGTAAAATAAATGAATATGAATACAATGCAAAGTCCTAACTTCGATTTTCAAGAAATGATATGCTTCCTAAAAAATGCAATTTTCAATTCAATTTTGCAATTCTAAGTAAAAATGCAATCTTTATTTATATGCACTAAGATAAATGACAAAGACTCAAGAGATCAAAATGTCAATCAGTGTAAAATGCCTAATATTGTTTTATTTTCATCATAAGAAAAATGAAAATGCAAGGATTGGACATCATCTTGATATAAAGACTCTATTGTGTATAGACAAAGGCAACACAAGTAGGATATCAAGGAGCAAAACACCCATCCCAAGGTGCAAGGAGAATCAAAATGAAAAGATGATGAGAAAGGCATCGCCCAAAAATTCAACCCAAAGATAGGTTTCCTGTCATTCCATAGACACTTAGTAGTCACCACAGAGACCCAAGAAGACTCAACAATCATCAAAACCTACCCAACAACCACCAAACCCAACAATCAAGCAACAAAGTTTGATGTACGTGATTTTTCAAGGGAAGAGCGCGTATGTACGTAGCTTGCAAAAGGACAACACGTGTATGTAGGTGACTGTCAAGTAAAAACCCGTGTATATTTGTCAAAACATAGCTAGGCTAAGGAGAAGGATGAAATACTCAAACCCAGAGTGGACATGGGCTATCAAGTAATCATGCGACAAAAAATTCAATATGAACGAGAGAAATCTAAGGAGAAAAACACTCCAAACCCCTAAAAAGAAGATTAATTCCCCATTACGATCGCCAAATTTGTTATGAGGAAAATCTCTCTATGGCTAGGGGTAAACAACAACAGAAGGAAATGACTTTAGAAATCAACTCTAATCTCAAGTATGTTATATAGATAAATATTCTAGCAAGAAGAAATAAAAGGCCTACCTCCTCCATATGTTCGATGAAGTCCACCATTGAGCACTTGACCCAAAGCAATACACCTGCAACTAGTCCTCAAAAACCAAGCAACGCAAGCATATGGTGATGATACATGATGTTAGCACATTAAATAGCACAATCCATCAACATTCATAACAAATATGCTCATGGAATAATAATTCAAATATTTGCAAGATATTAATTGGACAAGAAAATAGTATTTCTATTAATATATAATCAACATAAGTGAATGAGTTACATACTTCTGTGTCGGCATAGTTCAGAACCAAGAAACTAAGTTCCTTCCAGCTGGGCCTCCACCACTTCAATCCTCCACCAAAGGTAACCTCATATAAGAGAGACAATGAAGTTCTCAATCAGTAAGGGAAGATCTTGGGGGATGAACAATGTGTTCAAATTTAAAGGACAAAGGGATGCAGACTCAATGTGAAGTGAATAATTTCTCTAGAGTAACTTTTCTCTCAAACTTGAATTCTTTCTCCTTTTTCCAAAGCTCAGATTTGGCCCTTTTATAGCCTTCAAATGGAACTGAAGGTTCGATTCAGAATGTTTCCAATATATGGAGGGCCAAGGATCATTGATCTCATGACTTGACATGGAAACCCGACACTATTTTTCAATTTTGGGCACATTTTCCGATTTACGTGAGTTGTAGTGGTGCAACCTACGTATACACATGTTGTATAGTAGGAATGATGTGTATATGTGGAAAAATTATATTTTTATCTCTGGGATTTGCAAAAAGGGACTTCAAGTCTTCATAGGGAAATGGATAAAGGCCTTTTGTGCAAGATTGCATGGGGTGAGGCAAATCTTGCTATAACAGAAGCCCTCGTGCAACAGCAGAACAAGATTATGGAAAAATTCACCCAGATCCTTCGATGATTGTCAATGTTAGGAAAGGCACCTTAAATAAGAATCTATCACACACTTCAAGGTACATGTTAAATTTGATATCCCCTTATTTGAAGGCTAGATATATGCATATTCTTTAGAGAAATGAATGAATCTATTAGAAGGGTATTGAAACATTGAAAAGATCATTTTCACTCTCCTTAAATGCCTCCCTTATATCAAATATTGGTGGGAATGTTACTGGGAGAGACATAAGAAAGATGAGTCTATGAAATTTAGAACAGGCCCACTTGGGTGGCCTTTGTTGATGCCCTCAAGGAGACGTTATACCTTGTCGTAAATTATGATGATCAGTACACAATATGGATGACTTTGTGTCAAGAAAGAGACCAGGCAGTGTTGGAGTACACTAACATATTCTATCCTTATGCTTAAAGTTGGGTATCAGAGTCTCTGAATGGTACCTAGTTCTGAAGTACTATAGTGGCCTACATAGGTACATCCAAAAAAACATGGATTTCTTGGACATCTCCTCACTGGGATTTTTTTTATTGATATGATGTCAAAATCTATTATAAATTTAAACCGTGGAATAAGTTGGAGCTATACTCTACAAATCCACAACAAAAAAATCATGGAAAAGGTGGGCCTAACTCATAGAACAAGAGACAAATCAAGGAAGGCCAACCGCAAGACAATCAGTCCAAGCCACAGGAAAATAAGGGTAATGGGAAGACAAAGAAGGACACTGGAAAATAGTGTGAGTTCCAAAAAGTCCCTTGGCACAACACTAATGAATGTTACTCAAAATAGTCATTGTTGGTTGAGATTAAATAAAAAGAGCCATACCTCGAATCAAAATATTATTTGGAGTAGGATAAGGGAAAGTGGATGATCGATGCAAAACCTAGTGCTTCGATTAAAACCACAAAGATCCAACCAGATGAGTTAGAGGAGATTGAGAAAGAGGAGTGCCTCTTCCATTAACAAATGTCGGTGAAGGGAACCCCACCGCATTTCATTATTGACAGTAGGAGCCAGAAGAACTTGATATCAGTTGAGGTCATCAAGATATTGAAGTTTCTAATGATGCCACACCCCAAACCATACACTATTAGCTGGTTGAGCTAGGGATGAGACCTTTGCATTAGCTAACAATGTCATTTGTCATGCAACATCAAGCCCTTCAAAGATGAGGCATTGTGTGATGTTTCCCCACTCAAAGTTTGTAATGTTATTTTAGGACAACCTTATATGTAAAAATATCATTATGTTTATGAGTCTCAAACTCGTAGTGTCATTATCACTCTAGGGGGTCAATCCTATACTATACATGAGTTAGTTCTTACTATTGAAATTTCATTGATCTCGTTAAAACAGTGCCAAAACGTAATATCGTAAACTGCAAAGTTTGTCCTCTTCATGGTTCATTTAGAAGGGGGGGTAAAAGGTCACTGTAAGCACACAACTTCAACATAGGGTCTCTCTACACAACAAAAATAGGTGGACAAGCTTGTAGAGGAATAAAGAGACCTCTTTGCTTCACCTATAGGGGTGCCTCTGCACTGTCAAGTAAAACATCCCATTGATTTGATACCTAGTTCTCCCTTTCCCTATGGTCGAATATACAAATGTTCCCTTTTGGCGAATGAGGAAATTAAGAATAAAATTCATAAGCACATCCATAAAGGCCATATTCAACCAAGATCCTCACCTTATGGGAGCCCAATTTCGGTGTAGAAGAAGGATGGAACATGGTGGATTTGTATTGATTATAGAGCCTTGAATAACATCATTGTCAAGAACTGATTCCTTATCCCCCAGATTGATGAAATTTTTTATCAGCGCAAGGGTTCTAAGTTCTTTAGCATGAATGATTTGAAGTCGAGCTATCACCAAATTTCGATAGAATCAATTGATATATGGAAGACAATCTTCAAATCTAAAGAAGGCCTCTTTGAGTGATTGGCCATGTCTTTTGTCTTGACTAATGCTTCAGCGACATTCATGAGGATGATGGATGATATATTATCGTCGTTCACAAAATATTTTTTGGTGGTCTATTTGTATGACATCATTATCTTTAGTCGAACAAGGAATGAGCACTTGCAACACATTCAATGGGTCTTGAGCACCCTATGGAAACACAAGTTATATGCCAACCTAGAGAAATGCTCATTTAGCATGCAAAGAATCCAATACTTAGTACACGTCATGGATGAACATGGGGTGCATGTGAACCCAATCAAGTTCCAAGTCATTCATGATTGGAAAACTCCGACGACTCTGATAGAGATCTCCAGCTTCTTGAGCCTCACCAACTTTGACCACAGGTTCACGTTGGGTTTCTCTCATATATCTTGGCCCTTAATTCAAGTGAATAAGGGTCGAGCTAAAGCCAATTTTTCCTGGTCTCAATCATGGTAGAAAACATTCAACATCGTTACCAACTTAACAAGAATTCTCCAGAGTTCTCATTTTTCAAAGGTTGAATTTTTTACCCCTATTTCAAAAAATGGTGCTACCGGTAGCATTGTTTTTTGAAACGGGGTAAAACATTGGACATCTGAAAAACAAGAACTCTACCGGTAGCACCTTTTTTTTTTTGGCAGTGGTTAAAATTTGGACCCATTAAGACCCGTTGCATTGACAACTTATGTCATTGTGGACAAAAACCTTAAAATTGGCCCTTGAAATGAAAAGTGGTGCTGGCAGTAGCACGATTTTTTTTTTTGAAGTTAAAATTATCACTTGATTGAAACTGTGGCCTCGACAACGACTACCATCGTTGATATACAACTCAAAATTGGCTCCTCAATCATTGCTTTAAAATTATTTTACACTTTTTCAAAATTTACATTAAAAAAAATAAAGAAATTAAAATAAATAAATAAAAAAACTAAGACCTCGTTTTTTAAAAAGTAAAACAAAAAACAACCATTTTTTTTAGAAAAATTATAACCAGAATTTAATGTTTTTTAAAGAAAAAATAAAAACTAAAAAACTACGAAAAACAAAACAATTAAAAATGTTTATTTTTTAAGTTAAAAAAGTGAAAAACATTTATAAAAGAAAATTGAAAAAAACCTTTAAATAAAAAATTAAAACTAAAAAAGGAAAGAAAAATACCCAAAATTATATATATAACTAAAGAAAAAATTGGAAAAATAAAAATAAATAAAAAAAAAACATTTTTTTTCAAAAAAATTGAAAAAGATGTAAAGAAATTGGAAAAAAAATTAAAAATATATTAAAAAACTAAAATACAAAATTAAAAAAAAAAAAAACAACAACAAC
>ML776750.1:438130-452551 GCA_009831015.1 Picea engelmannii | reverse complement strand
TTATACTTTCATGTAGCTTCCTCAAGGGGTTACCTTCTAACCATCTTAACCCACTTTCCTTATTTTAGGGCTAACCCACTTCTAACCATTTGTCCACTTAGTAATTTATCCATTAAATTTATTATTTAAATATTTCTTTTGTACTAACCACTTGTCCACTTAGTAATTTATCCATTAACTTTATTATTTAAATAATTTCTTTTGTATCCACTTTGACTACTTTGACCTTTTGGGGCTTCTAGATGACTCATGAGGGTTCTCCAACTTCAGACGGCCATAACTCTCTAACTGTGAGGAGTTATGTGACGTTCCACATACCATTGGAAATGGCATGACATGTACTATCCATCTAGAATAGTCTTGCCTGCAAATATATCAAAACTCATACCATTATCCATCAAACAAACTTTGTTCCATTACCCTAACCATTGTGCTACCAGAATTTTCTATCGGACTTTGTTCAAGGGTTGACATCAATTACAACCAACCCAAATAATCAACAATATCCCCCTTTGGAATTGATGAAAACACTCTGATGCAATAGTGAACTCATATCACTCATGCTCCCCCTATGACCATCGCTCCCCTTGAAACCATGTCTCTATGCTCTGAATCTAATAAATCTCTCCCTCTTTGTCATTGATAGTAAAGGTATCTTTCCATTCAAGGATACTCCCCCTAACTGAACTGTCCTTGGGGATACTCCCCCTAAAATCTTCCTAAAACTAATCTCCCAACCTAAACTGTCCTCTTTATGGTGCTTCCTCATGTACATATAAGACATATAAGATAAGCATTCAAAAGAATTCATTTTGGAGTAGAAATTACTCCGAGTCTTTGGCGACGATACTCAAAGGATTCTCGTGAAAGCAGTTTTGTAAATATGTCTGCCACTTGTTCTTTTATGCTCACATATTCAACTCTGATGTTCTTCTTTGCAACTTGTTCCCGTAGAAAGTGATACTTGATTGGAATGTTCTTCGTCTTAGAGCGCATCACCGATTTCTTTGAGATACTGATGGCACTTGTATTATCACAATAGATTGGAATGGGCTTATCATACTCAACATGTATATCTGTCACAGTTTGTTTCATCCATAGAAACTATGTACAACATGTTGTTGCTTCAATATACTATGTCTCAGTTGTAGATACGGATATTGATTATTGTTTCTTTATTAGCCATTATACTAAACACTCACCCAAGTAGAATGATGTTGCATTGGTGTTTCATTGGTCATCAATGCAACCTTCCCAATCTACATCTGTGTAGGAAATAAGTGATAGATCCTATTGTTCCTAAGTCTGTACTAAGGCTTAAACGTATAGTGTCAAGGCATCCGAAAGTAGGTGAAAGATGGGTAAGGGAAAAATGTAAACCTTCGGTATAGGAAACTAGGGAAGATTTCTATGTTCTCGTCATCTAGATTCTAACCATTCCTGAGTGGTTATATATTGTTCAATGGTTGCCCATGAATGCTCAAGTTCGTCCCGGTTATTAGCAGTTTTAAGCATTATGTCAAAAAAATTTAAGGAAATATGTGTTTGGTTAGATAGTCCGAGTTCGATATTAGGCTGTGTCGCTGCAGGGACAGTCATGGAGGAACAGTAAGATTAGGAAAGGATTTAAAGAGAGATGAAATGTTGTCTTTATTTGGTCAAAATAAAGAGAAATTTTACGTTTTCTGAATAAAATAGAAATGCAAATTGAAGGCTCTTTCCCGTAACTGTATTATATTTTAATATAAAGAGGTGATATGAAAGAGAAACATTTAGCTGCATATAACGCAAGGTTCCTGTCAAATAGAAAACTCACATATAAACAGAAGAGGAAATTAGTAAGAAAATAACTGACATAACCAAGAATAAGCGTAGAATTCTGAAAGTGCAGATTGGTCTTACACCCGTTGATAGCTGGTGCAGAGGAAAGACAATAAACAAATGCAGAAAACCAAATTCCCTTTGTTATAGTAGTGGTCGTACTAAAGTATAACAAAGCACATCAATTATGAATCATGGAATGAAATGAAACATGAAATACTAAGAAACAAACTTGTAACACAGTCTAAACGGAATCGAGAATCTCCAAATTTGCTTTTATTAATTTCTCCAAAGAAAAAAAAACTCTATTACAATCGATACCAAAAAAGGTCCAGCCCAGTTTTTTTCGTTCTGTGATATATTTATACAACTTTACAGATCAGTTACACTCTCAACGGTTACACAATTTCGGTTACAACTGGGAGGGGCGCAATCGCTCCCTTTCTCTTACTCTATCTTCAATTTGTGCCATGTGTTTGTCTTCGCGCGGATTCGGTGCAGGCGATACATTTTTCCACAAACTGAGATACGAGCTGCGAAGGTTTCACTTGACAGCTGGCCTCGGTGAAGTAAAATTCTCGGGCTAACTACTAGAACTTGTCCCCCATTTGTGCATCGACGATGTCAAGGGCACTTAGTTGTACACTGGGTTGGGTTAAGTGCTTGTTAACCTGAGCCATGTCCACTCTGTCCATCTGAGATATATCAGTTGAATCTCTTTCATCTTTCTCTTTCAGATCAAGCGAGATCTGCTCTACATTCATCTGCATTAATTTTTCCGCCTCACCTCTGCTGTCTATACCCAACAGCTCGCCATCTATAGCATTGAAGGTTTCTTCTAAAGAATTGGTTACTTTTTGGGCCTGTTCCTGGCCTAGGGTAATATTGTGCTCCCAATCTTTTAATAGAATGTTACCTCTAGTTTGTTCTGAGATGGTGATTCTGAGAGGAAATGCCGAGAATCTGTTGTTCGTGGCTATCACCACCTCCTGAAAGGTGACCCGAGCTGCTTCCGCATTCCTTTCTTTGATAGCCAGGTTCTCGGAAATCCGATGCATCAACAGGCAGTCCTCTCAGATCACTCCCACTTTGGCTAGCAAACTCTGTCGTGCAGAAGAGATCCTGCTCTGAATCTCGATTTCTCGGGATTTAAACCCCTCAACATCGACCACCCTTCTTTCAGCGATTTCTACCTGAGCCTGCAGCTCTGCGATCATAGTCCTCTGTTGACCAGCCTGTATCCGACCATCTCGGATCACTACATGTGCTTGCTCCAGCTTAGTTTTGAGCGCTTCTATTTCATTTCTATCCGCTAGTCGGGCTAGTTCTATTTCCCTTCTCACCTGACCTTTAGCCTTTTCTGTGGCCGAAGCTACTCTGGCTTCGAGAGTCTTAATCAGGCGATTCTTTCTTTTGATATGATTTTTTAACATCTCGATCGAGAATTGATTCGCTGATGCATACGCTCCTAATGTTCCTGCGATCTCTGTGGCGAATTCCTCATTCTTTTTGTTCTTTCCATCGGTCATAACTTTGAATTTTTTAGCAGTCGATTCTTCGTCCTAGTAGAACTCCCTTTTCACCACTGCTTTTCTCTTTTTGTCAAAGAAGAACTCATTTGGAGTAAGTTCTTCTGCTCTGATAGGCCTCAGTTCCTCATCGAAAATCCATCCTTCTTCTATATTTCCTCGCGTCGACTGCAAGGGGGTGACAGAAGTGATGGGTTCCCTGATCTGTTTTGCTTCCTTTCCTAGTGTGATGACCGAGTCTTGCTTCTTCGGAGGTTCCGGGGTCTTCATCACAGAATCTGGATTCTGGGTCTCTGGCGGGTCCAGATTCTGTGCCTCTGCTTTGGGCTTATTCGTTTGATCCCCCTCGTTATGGATTTTTCCTGAACCAGAAGTTGTTTCTTTGGGGCCTTCGTCATCCTTCAGTTCCATCTCAGAAGCGCCCCGACTCCTTCCTCGTAACACAACAGGAAGACAACTTCGTCTGTTTGCCTGAAATTTTAGTACAGAGGCCATGTCTTCGGGTGCTAAAGATCGGATCGGAACTAGCACTTCCCCGTAAGATCTTGCACCTCGGAAAATGTCATCCGAGGGTGAAAACTCATGTTCAAACCTCTTCATCCCACAATTAGCTAAATGGTTGCTTACAATTTTCTGAGGATCATGTTTTTTATACTTAATGGGGACCAAACTCAGGTCCTCCAGGGCTACAGCATCAGCTTTGGCATGCCCGAAATCCAATAAGGAATAAGAATTTAGCCAAATGGGGAAAAATGGCCATACCTTCTTCGAAGATGCTTTGAGCTCTTTACTCACCCCACCAATCACTGTTTGTCGGGCGATCTCGCGACAAGCTAGCTTGTCGGGGATGAACAGTGGTAGTGCAAGCGGGGGAACAACAACTCTGAACACTCTGAAATAGGAAAACACTACTTCTACGTACCAGTCTGCTATACCACTTAGATTTGCAGCGATGCTGTCCGAGATATGAGGTGGTGAAAGACCAAAAATAGCGATGTGCAGGGGCACCATCACCCAGTTGAAAATTTCGTAAATAAATTTGTCCGCTTTATTCTCCCACAGTTTGTCATGATACTCATGTACAGGTTTCTCTTGGGCTGGATTCCAAGACCAGCTCATTAAAGGGAATGGTGTCACGGAAAATACAATGTCCATGATATACGCAGACATGAAAAATGAAGATGGTCTTCCGCTTGCCTTCTGCTCCCGATACTCTGTGACCCTATTCGCCAAACTGTCTGAGAGCATCTTTGCCCAATTAAACGAGCAACCTTCTGCAACCTGAAATATGAGAGGCACCCACGCGATGTAGAAATGCGAGGTGTCTTCTCTCCCAAATAGCCGACAAGTCATCATGGCCACATATTTATACTGTGGCTCCAAAGAAGCGATGGAATATATTCCCTGGTCATTTGCTCTGAACTTCATGGAGCGCGAAACCCAATCTTTAATCAAACCGGGCATGGTTTTCTCATATTCAGTGCACTCCTTCTGTTTGAATCCCTCCAGGAATTCAGCATCATACGTGTATTCAGATGTTGTCGGGAGCTTATACATGGTTTGGATGTGCTCCGGTCTAAAAGTCCCGACCGTGACCTGCTGGTCGTTCATGATAGTCCTGGTGGGTAAGTCTATGTGATCCAATGCCCATCGGATCATATCATAATAGGGAAGAAACCGTGATCTGGTTGCTACCTTGTGCATTCCAGATTGAACCACTATCTTGTATTTAGTGTTCAGGTCATCCTTCTCGTTATAATTTACCAACTCAGATTGTAGAATATCTAAAACAAACGACCAGCTAGGGACCGAGTCGACACTCCGAGGCGAAGTGTCGGAGACATTATCCGTGCCTTGCCCTGCAAATTTGATATTCACTTTTGCTGCTTTCCGTCGAGCCATAGCTGAAACTTGCGTTTTTTCCCTTCTGTGATAGACCTGTGTATACATGCAGAAATTAGTTCACTCGGAAAATGACGAGTCCTGCGTGCTTATGCAAAATGTTTTCATTATAATAAAATGAAACTCCGGTATATATTTGAAAATTATGTACCTTTCAAGATAAGTCTGTCAAATCGTAATTAGAAACAAATTTATTGCGTAAAAATCTGATCTTATTATTCGTAGATTCACTCAAATTCTCCATTAATGTCATCAATGTTTTGTGGTTTGACAGGCATTCGGCGTATGGAGAGCAAACAATTACCTCGAGAAATGTGCAAGCCTCGATGCACAGGACATATCTCGCTTTATTTTAAAATATTCAAAATTAGCAACGTTAATCAATTTCTCATTTTTTGCTGCATCGTGGATTTCCTTTCCACATTTTGAGTCATCAACTCGCGAGACTATGAGGGCCGATTTTGGCTTAATTAACATTAATCGCGATTTGGAGTGTCATTAATTTCCTAATCACTTTATTTTCTATATCGCGACTCGGAACTTCGAAGACAAGTTTTTGGGAGATTAGTATGCCGAGTCGTGAAACCGCAAGATGGCGACAATTAAGGCTCAGTTTAGGGGAAGGAAAACTTAGATTAGGTGACTAATTAAACTTGCTATAATTACGTCACGACTTCGTGAGTTGTGGTTTTAAAATCCATAACTTTCTAAAAGATAGTGCCGAGTGGCGAAACGCCGAGAATAGATTTAACCATGGTTAGATTTTTACCTTTAATCCCTGACCAGGGTTAGCCTGAAAGAAACTCGTGTTCTCGGCTCTCGGAGCTGTAAACATAAAAAATTGAATTTGGCAAACGCCGAGGCGCGAAACCCCGATGACGTCTAATCACTGAGTTAAAAGATTTGACCCTGGTTAATATCTTAACTGAAACTTTATAACGAGTTCACAGTTTCGCGACTCAGGATGTGTGAACTCAAAAAATAAAGTATTCGACTTACGAGATCCCGAAATGGAACAAAAAGCGCGAACAGGCTTACAAAATTGGATTTGTTTTGAGGGTAGAAAAAGTATAGCTGCTCATTCGACAAAGTTGCNGAAATCAAAAGGATCTCTTTAGATTTCAAGTATCAAAGATTAAAAATGGTGAAGAGTAAAGTTAAAACAAGGGCGGCTCCAACATAGGCTCCAACTAGGGATCACGCCTCCCTGTGAGGCGGGAAGAACAGTAGACCCCGTGCCAATATTGGGTAAATGGAGTCAAAATCTTAAACATGCAGAAAGATTCCAAGGAAAAAGGATAGAAGGGGGAAAAGACTTCATTTTTTACCTCGAGAATCTTTTTCAAAATCAGATACTCTTTCCAAACATAGTTGTAGTCTCTTTTACAATTTTCCTTTTCCCACTACTAACTTTTGGAATGTTTTAAGACATCGAAACGAACCTGGGATATTCAACAGCTCTTGTGATTTTCAGCTTGCATCAAAAGAATGATATTATATATTTTTAAATCGGGAAGTCCCATCCAAATTTGGGGTAATGATCAGGTTTTTAGAAAGCATTGGTTACCAGAGTAGAGTGACCTTCATGTATAATAGCCTTATAGATATCTCAAAAATTGCTTCACTGCCAGCGAGCCTGTTCAGTACCCCGGTGAAGTTGTCTAACCCTTTTTCACTGAATTTCTTTTCACCACTTCGAAAAATATTTATGCGTTTAAATGCTGAGACGAGGGAAATCATTTTTGAATTTCCTTTCATCGTCTCTTGGACTAGGTGGGGGTAATCATTTCTGAATTTCCTTTCACCACCTGTTTATAATTTACTTTTGAAACACAAAGATGGGAGCAATCAGTTTATATCAGGGCTGATATCTGTGTAATATTTTGCATCAGAGGTCTGTCAACTTATTTTGATTACTCAGTATCAATCTTCCTTTGACCTTCACAACACCTTCGTTCTTAGGGAGACAGGAAAATAATAGATTTTTAAGGGGCATCCTGTTCGAGCAAGATTTGATTATTCCGAAACTGTTGAAAAACCTAGAAAGTTAGGATCGCTCTAAACGTTCCTTCGCTTAGCAGGTGTTATCCACAAATTTGGTCATTGTGATGATGTCATGATGATGGAAAATCAAGCTCTTTACCAAGAACACTTTCCTGAGAAAAGTTACATTTGTCTTCTTCCAGAATTCATACTTTGGAACATGTTCGCAGGCTACTTATATATTCTCCTGTGAGAATGCCTAATTCCCGCAGGCTACCTTAAGATGGGGTGCGAAATTCTCGCACTGTACTCATGGTTAGGGTGCGAACATGCTCTTAAAGGGAGAAAAGATAAAGATCTTGAATCTTCTAGAAGGATGAGTTGGCTTTCGAATGGTTATTCAGGTGCTGGCATTCCAGATATCTTGGGATCATTCTCTATCCAAGTAACTAATCTATCTCTTCCTATATATTGAGGAGATTTCTCATGGAAAGGGTTAAGTTCAGCAAGCAGCAAGTTAGCAAGAGATTGATTGGAGGATTAGTGAAAGACTGTATGGAGGACTGATGCTACAACAGTAAGAGACAACAACAAAGTCATCACATGTGGTTGATTTTCTTCATGCATGAGCAAGTGTGTGTGTCAGAGCTAGAAGCTATCGAAAGGAGACCTATGACATCAAGGCTCAGGTTGTAAGTTTCACTTTCAATTAACTCAATACAGTAATATTTCCCTTTCCCATAAAGATGATGTCACTTTATTACATAACTCATTGATCATATGTATAGACTAGTTATTGAATATATTAATCTGCCTTTACTTCGATTGGTTCGTTCTATTGTGATCTGAATGGGACGAGAGCATTGGAGCAAAGCTTGGAACAACAAATATCTAAGGAAAGCGTTCATAAGGTATGTCCATGATCATCATCTCTCAGTTCATTCAATAGTCTAGATCTAGGGAAAGTTTATTATTCTGTCATGTTTTGTTCTAGATACCAGGTGGATCTAGGGAGATCGGTTTGTGTCCGGACTTACGGATTTATCCTATAACAAAATTGGCGACTCCACTAGGGAACTATCCATTTTGTCTTTTTGGTTTTTGAACTTTCTGTGGCCATTTTCTCTGTTTTCATTTTTCTCTTGATTTGATAGTCTCTGAGTCCTCAGGATACCCTGAGAGACCTTCTGGGTCTATAAGCCAGTTTGATTTTTACATGCTTTTTCAAAATTTTCATTAGTTTCAGGGATTCTAGCACTGTTTCCATTAGCATCCTGTGAGAACCTTGACAGTTCACACTCTGCATATATATTTCAGTGCAGACAGTTCGCATACTGCATCAAAGTGGCCTGCGAGAACTATAGTTTCTCGCACTGTGTTCCACACTAGCCTGGGAACTTATTTTTGAAATTTTTGAATTTAAATTTTGACTCTGTCAATTTCTCATATATGTTGATTTACACCTCTTTGGCTTGTTGAATCAGTGACTTACATATATTTTGCTATAGTTGGCTTGCTGGAACTGATCTAGGTTTTCTAGGTTTTTTCTTGCCTTTGTAGCTTGACTTTCATTTCTTAGCTCTTGTTGGCATTTTCATTCTCTCTGACTTCTGGAGTTGAGTGTATCTGACTCGCTGAGAACCAGGGATTGGTTGAGAGTTGAGTGTTTGGTGTTTCTCTTGTACTTGTTGGTTCGAAAGGACAAATTTTTCATTTACATTGAGAAGCTCCTTGGTTTGCTTTTGTTTTTGCTTTCATTGAAAGTATTGGCTTGGGTTGTTTGTTTGAGTCTTTATAATTTGGTTTTCTTTTCTCATTATTCAGAGTTCTTCCTGGAAAGTAAACTGTATGTTTTCTTTCAAAAAAAAAAATTTTCCTTTTGCGAGAACATTGAAAATCAAAGTTTTAAGATTATTGAAGTTTTGAAAAAGACATATGGAAATTGTTCATTGATACATGATTGTTTGCATTGGCATTTGAAAGGAAATTGAATAGTGCATTTGCATTGTCAGATTGAGATTGATTCGGAAATTGTTCTCTCTCCCATAACTAGGATTCATCGAATGATACAAATTCTATTTCATCATATCCTTGCATTATTTGGGTCAGAGTCATACATCACGAGTTTCATTACCATTACCTTTGAGTAAACATCAGCCTGTAAAAACATTGCGTAATATTAAAATTGAACTAATAACTCTTTTCTAGGGCTCTTTTACACCAACATTTAGCTAGGCTAGTGCTTTGGAGTAGGAAGAGAGACACACTCTCCAAAAGCTCAAAAAAACACAATAGTATCTTGAGTTAGGGAGTGTAAAATTCCATTGGCAGCATATTGTCCTGGGAAGCCCTTCTAACACAAGGGTCAAGCATTAGGTCGCATTGGTGTTGGCAGAGTTACTGACCCTGCTTTGTTGGCATCAGTGTAGAGATTGCACGTATTACGGGGGTCACTCCGAGGTATACCCACAATTATGAGTGGAAGCCTTTGAGTTGATTTCGGGCTAGATACCCTGCCTTTGCATGTGGATCAGACTGACGACCGTTTCCCCAGGTTGTACTGTTGTCTGTGGTGACCTTAGTGGCTTATCTCTCTAGGTTCTTACCCAAGGTGACCGTGGAGGGGAAAGTCTCCACAGTACCTGGAATCGATGTTGATCAAAATCACTCGAGCTCCTTGGAGGGTATACCCACGATTATGTGTGGGAGCTTGCACCAGGGTGTAAGTCTGTTAAGCAGGTCGTCAACGTAACTTTTCCATCCTAGCCCCGCCCCTTCTCGTCTCGTTGTTGCAACGTTGGATTTCATCACCAACTAGTGGCTTCGGTATTGGAAGGTATTGTTTGCTTGGTGATTACTTCTAGATTTTGTTTACTAGGGTGTGTTGTTTATTCCTCGAAGTTGACCATAGGATTTTCATTGGGGAGTTGGTTATTTGTTTACAATTTCTCCCCCACGACGTTCACGTAGGATGCAAGGTTTGTCTCCGGAACATCCGGAAGCTTCACAACCTTTGCACACAACAACACCTGAGGGTACCCCTAAGGACTCTCCTCGTCCGGGTGAAATTCCCCTTGTTACTCTACCACACATGGACATAAGTGACGTCCCAGAAGTTTTTACACCACCTCCACAAGTAGAACCCACTGATCCTCTTGAGGAATTTCAAATTACCAATACTGTAGAGGATTATCACATTCGTCATGGTGAACGACCTATTGGATGATTTCATCTTTCTGAAGAAACTCTTGTTACATTCTCTGAATCAACTGCTGGGCTTTCTCACGGTGTAGTGGGCCAAGATCCTTTTTAGTTGGGTGATTTCCGACGAGTCTTGTTTGGTACTGAGTCACCCTCTCTCTACGAAATCAACCCTCTTGTGTCTCCTGAACCAGAGACTACACCAGAGACTACTACTTATAATTTTGTTCTTCCTCCTGAGATGGCCCATCTCGCAAATACTATGAGTGTCCAAACCGGAATTATTGCAACTACTCTTCCTCCTATCAATACCCAGAGAAATCCTGAGGCTAATCCAAATTTACCTCCTGGTTACCATGCGCTGAATCCATCGTTGAATGTTTCCCATCCAACACCCCCACAAACTCCAACTGGTTCTCCAAGTGGTCCTCAGTTTCCTGGGCATCCTATTCCCGGTTTCATCCCGACACTCCCTCTGTTTCCTCCTGGAAATCCTAATATTAGTAGCACCATCCCGATCATTGCACCTAATGTATAGATTCCTGTTGGTGGACAGAGTGGCACAGTTCTGTTTCTCTTTCCCTTTCCTAGACATAACACCGTTACTACACAACCTACGGTTGGTACACAACTTCCGGGTGGAACTGTCCCTTTGATAGGGGGACCTACCTCACCTTTAGGATAAAACATACCTCTTGCATTGGCCCAGTATTGGAACCAACTTATGCAAAACTTTCCTCAAAATGCTGGGGGGTAGCAAGCTGTCCCTACTACAGACCAACCATATCCAGGGGTGACGAATCCTATCTGGGGTTCCGGTTAGACTACTCAACCTCAAGTCACTACTCAAACTCAAGGTCACAATCCTTGGGGTTACTATCCGATTCAACCACCACCAAACCAACCAGGATCTTCCCTCTGGGGGAAGATTGCATATGGTCCCACTGGTCTACCGAAAGGGCTTCCACCCCAAAGTCACCAGTATCCACAAGTGAATCGGCAATTGCCTTTTCTTGCTACTCTAGATCTGCTAGATTTGTCTAGGATTCTTAATGATCCTATTCGTCACTCTCCCCAATGGCCTGCTATTCCTGCAAAGCTTCCATCGGACATTCCAAAATTCGATGGGAAGGTGGGAGAGGACCCAAATAATCATGCCATGACTTTCCATTTGTGGTGTTTGTCCAACTCATTGATGGATGACTCCATTAGACTGTGTCTTTTTCAACGAACTCTTACGGGTGCTGCTGCGAAGTAGTACATTGAATTACCATGGGGTTTCTTTTCGGATTTCAACACCCTTGCAATGGATTTTCTAACGCATTACCAGTTACCGATCCGTTACGATACCGGAACTGAGATTTTAACCTCCTTCAAACAAAGCTTGGGCACTCATATATCTGATCATATTCATGAGTGGCGACGGAGGTGACGTCTCATTAAACTTGAGCTTCCTGATCAGTTACTGGCAGAATGGTTTACCAAGTCTTTTGTAAACAAAATTGGTAAAGACATTGATATGGGCGGTGTTGTTACAGAAGAGAAGGCTATTAGCCGTGCTCAGTATCTGATCTCGTTTATTCGCAAATGGGAACCTTGTATGATTTACTGCCTGATTTACCTCATCCTGGTAGTTCCAGCACTTCTGCTACTCCAACTGCCTCACATGCATCTGATGGTGTGATTGGTTCCACTCATAGCCACTCACATTCCGTTTCGACTACAACCCCGAAATCCAATTCTTCTAATGTGCAAAGTGCTCCGTCTCCTGCTCCTCCCACCGGTAAAACCTCTGAAGTGAACGTTGTTCAATCTACGTCGACCAGTAAGACTAAGTCTAGGAAAGGGAGAGGCAAGAATAAGGAGGGTAAAAACAATAATCCAAATGAGCAAACCAAATCACCTCCTGTTGATGACCGGGATAAGCGCAAACCACGCTACCCTTGCCTTATCTGTGGTGACGATCACTACACGAAGGATTGTCTGAGACATGCCAAGGTTAACAAGTTCCTTCAAGAAGCACCGAAGCCCTCTATGTCGGCAGTCTTGTCTCAACCCTTCCCATATCAACAACAGGCTTCGTTGGTCATCCATGACCAACCCTCTACTTCTACATCATCTTATGTTTTGATGTGCACCGGTGATTCTACAAAAAACAATGTTGCACTTACCACTAGAGCTAAAGACTATACTCCTTCTAAGGAGAAGGTTGACGACTTACCTCCCGATTTGGTACAACCTTATACCCCAAACCCACCTACGAACGGTCCTCTTCATCTCGAACGACCGAGTCTTGATACAGTTTTACGACCTCCGAAAGGTGTCATTAAGAAGTCAGCATTCAATCCTCATGCTTGGGCAGCCCAGAACTATAGCATTGTCGAAGATCTGGCCCAAGCACCCTCAGTGATGTCTGCCCTGGAAGTTCTTCAGTCTTGTCCTGCGCAACGAAGGGCGCTGTTGAAATCTATAGGTGGCATTGATCCAACAGATATGAATCTGATAGTCTTTAACTTGGATGATCACATTCCAAGGTTACCCCCACAACTTGTGTTTCAAATCCCAGTTGTGGTCTCCGACAAGAGTATTTGTCGGACTGTTATTGATGAGGGTGCCTCTACGTGCGTAATGTCTTTTTCTTGTTGGAAAGCCATTGGCTCTCCCCCGTTAAACGAGTCACAAAACACTTTGCGAGCCTTCAATGGCTTGGGTTTCAATCCTTATGGTGTTCTACCATCGTTTCCTATCACTCTGGAAGGTAAGACCGTTCAGGAGGAAGTGGAAGTTTTCGATACTCCCTTAGATTATAATCTTCTACTTGGTCGAAGCTGGGTCGATTCTATGCGTGCTGTCGTGTCAACCCTTTTTCGTGTCGTATGATTTCCTCACCAGGGAAAAGTGGTTACGGTCGATCAACATGCCTTTTTTAATGCTGATACTCATGTTGGAAATGTGCCTTTCATCGCTAAAACCCCACCGGGTTACGAGAATGTTGGGGTCGGTCTTTTAAAAGATTCTTCGTTAATGGGTACTTTCCCCATACCACCACCACCTGATATTCCACGCCCATTTATTGCTTCTATTAATATGATCTCTATTGTACCTCATGAACTTCCGGTGTCTTTTGACCCTTGGCTAGTCCCTAATCTTGGAGATCATGATCGTTTCGGCGACGTCATGCCGTTAAGTCCGGTTGAATCCGCTTATCAAGCCATTCAATCGGCAACCCCTACTACTTCTTCTTTTGACGAGTTGTCTCCTGATCCTTTTCGTGTCCTTTTTCCCACTGACGAGATGATCATGTCCTTCATGGAAGACACCCCTTGGGATGATGGGCATCATCGTTCCATCTTGTTTCTGGAACAACAGGCTCTTGAGAATTATCAGCGGATCTCGACTCCGTCGACCGTTGTTGTTATATCCACGGTTTCCCAATCTACATGAGATGTGTTGGCAGAAGGGAACCTCAGTAACATTTCACCCACGATGCCCATAGATATTTCAGTGAAACCTGGGATAGTCGAGAACGTTCATATTGGAGCTTCGTGTTCTCCCGCAGAAATTATCACTTATACTTCCTTGTTTAAAGAATTTCGGGATATTTTTGTGTGGAGTTATGAGGAGATGTCGGGTATTGACCCTGCTATCATCGTTCATGAGATTAAGACATACCCCGGAGTTAAACCACTCCAACAACGCCTTCGTCCTGTCCATCCACGTAAAGCGGCAGCCATTAAACTTGAAGTGGAAAAACTTCTTAAAGTCGGTTTCATTTACCCCGTGGCCTTGACAAAATGGGTTTCCAACCCTGTACCGATTGATAAGAAGGGTGGTAGTATACACGTTTGTGTTGATTATCGGGATATCAACAAAGCTTGTCCAAAGGACAATTTTCCAACCCCTTTCGTTGACCAAATTGTCGATGACTGTGCCGGCAGTGAAATCTTTTCCCTCATGGATGGATTTTTCGGCTATAATCAAATCA
>ML776750.1:418979-435932 GCA_009831015.1 Picea engelmannii | reverse complement strand
TGGTGTGCCTTTGAGTGAACCCAGGAATGGGTTGTACTTGAAGAAGTACTATGCATGAGTCATTTGTGCATGAGTACTTGTATTTTTATGTATCATACTGAGTGTGTGTGTTACTTTAGTTTTGCCTTTGACGTTATCTGGTCCCTGCCCTTACGTGACGTTGTGTTTGATTGCCAGATGTCGGAGTATTCTCTACCTTATATTGGCTTCGCCGATGGTGCTAGCCGTAGTAATCGGAACCTAGCTTTCGCTGCATGGGCAATCTATGCCCCGACAAATGAACTCATATCTCTACGAGGTATATGTCTTGGCCGAGCAACCAACAACATCACAGAGTATAGCGCCGTTATTGAGTTATTGGTTGATGCTATCTCTCTTGGAATCCGTCACCTGGTTGTGCGACTTGACTCACAGTTGGTAGTACTACAGCTCAGTAATGTATAGTCTATTCGAAGTCCTACTTTATTAAGGATATATTTGTGGATTCGCGTCTTGGAAAGACATTTTGATTACATAGAATATCAACACATTCCGAGAAGTCTTAATACATTGACAGATTCTTTAGCTAATTATGTATTAGATAGGCATTTAAATCACTTATAAAATCAAACACATTAAAATGTACACCATGTAAAGTAAGCTGGTAGAACCCATGTATATATAACAATCAAAGTTTGTTTTTACAAAATGTGTCCGAAGACCAAAATATCAAAAATTGAAGCTCCTGGCTTCTACAAAGTGACATCACTAATGATGTTCACGATAGCACACTAAGGTCCTAGAAAATCTGCAGAGCAAGCGACCCATGGAGGCAGAGACTCCCATGGTGTGACGCTGATCGCGTCGTGGGATCTCCTCCAGAGGCATATCTAGAATATCGGTCATCAAACCCTCTAAGTTATGCTCCACTGTCAGATAGTCCTCGGCATACTGAGGAAATACTACTGTTGCCTCTCCTCGATGCTGAACAGGAGAACTACCAGCAGGTCTATATGCACCAACATCTGTGTTATCAATAAAATTTTGGTGTTAGTCTTTGGATGATTCTATAAAACCAAAAACATTTAATATGATGAAAATACAAAAACATCTAAAAGATAAAAGTTGGTGTACTTCTTACCAATATCTCCCCACTGTGCGTCTTTGGGAAGGGCAAGGTCAGGATCACCACGAAAGTCCAAACCAACATACACATAATCCTCTATCATCAGAACCTGGCCTTGAAGCTAGTCGAAGAAGCGATCGTCATACCTGACGATCGGTCCTATCACATGTCTAGCCATGAGTTGGCACCATCGTAACATCCATGGATCGCTGGGACCTGGAAAGTGCCAATCAGCCTGAAGCCTATACACTGGGACCCTCTCATAGAAGAAGGACACTAGCAATGATCCATAACCAAACTGCTTTAGATCTCCATGCCTGCTTTTGGTCAGTTGTTTCTTGAGACTGCATAGAACTGCATCAGCCCAGTTGAAGACCCGGGGCTTAGTACACTCGAGGGAATACTGAAAATAGCTCTGCAGAGCCATATGTGGGGCAGCACTTCCTGCCATATGAGCGATAGTGAAGAGAATGGTACGGAGAGTTATATCAGTCACTCCCCAAATGGCCACTTTTCCTTTTTGTCGTTCAGCCTCTGGCACGCAATACTCTCGGCAATACTCACTCATTTTCAGACCACCCCTGCGGCTACCATTCAAACTGACATAAGATCCTCGCCTGGATAGCCTAGTCAGGAAATAGATATCCTCAATGTCAATCGTCAAAGTGTGAGCACCGACTTTAAAAACTTGCTGATCCGGATCCCACATTCGAACTAAGTGTTCTAGCAATCGAACTTGGGCTCTCATGCCCAGTATGCGGAAATACTTCAAGAGACCAAAATCTCTTAAAGTGACAAGAGTTGGAGGGTGATTTTCGGCGGTTGCATTATCATCTTCGTGTTCCCTTTCTCTCCATTCAAGCACCATTGTGATGGTTATAAACCTGCATAGAGAACATATGAAGATGATTAAAACTCTCATTCATGGAATAAACCTTTTTATTGGCTAAAACTTAAAAACTTTTTTGAACTTTGCGTTGTTCGCAGGTGGCCTATAGCGCACAGTGTGAACTTCTCGCACTCTACCTTAGGCCCACCTGCGGGAATGAAGCATTCTCGCAGGCCCCGTATGGGTAGCCTACGAGAATCCTTCTACACGCCTAGGGTTTGCCAAATGGACTTAAAACTTGAAATATAACCAATAAAATCATGAATTGAAACCATGAAAATATATAGGATTGAAAACTTACCAAAACACCACAGACAGCTCGAAGAATGATGGCCCGAAGCTCTCGAAAATCGACGATGAAGATCGGAGGTAAAATGGAGGTTTTTTGCACTCAAATGGTAAATGGGTAAAACAATATGGTAAAATGAATTGTAAATTTGTTTTATTTATTTTTTACCATAATAAAAGTGGGTTTTTCATGTTTATTCACTATTTTACCCTAATTTCTAATACGGAAGTGAGTAAAATGACTTGCAGGTACCCAATGCAGATGATTATGGACAGAAAACTTTTGCGATATGATGTGTTTTTGTTTGTTTTTTATGGTTTTGATCTAAAACCTCAAGTGCCTTTTATCCATTCTTGCACTTGCGAAAAACTTGAGAACGTGATCGACCATTGTTTTATCTCTTTTTCGGGCTCGATGTGGTTACACGAAAAAGGAACCCCCCTGGAGTTAACTTTAAGCTCTTTTCACGACTCCCTAAACATGAAAAGATTGCCGAGCGAACTTGCTATTTTCACGCTTGTTAATGTATTTGAAGTTACGCGTCCTTCGAGCGATAGTTTAACCCTTTTTCGGTCTCGTTGGACTATTGTACGAAAAAGGCACTGAGAGAGTTCTCTTTTGAGTGTTTTTCCAAACTCTATAATCCTGAAAAACCTTCGAGTTTTCTATCTCTGGACTCATTAAACAAACATTGACTGACCTGTGATGGGACCGAACCACTCCTTCTTAGGGTTCGTTAAAAATACTCCAAGGGAATCGTCTGAAGGATGAGCTTATATCAACAAGCATATGTGATCCTCTTCAAGCTTGCGTAAAAATAAAGAGGTACTTTCCAGAAATGGTGGGGGAAAATTTGGGAAAGGGATATGTTTCATCTTTGTGTTAATTGGCAGTAAGTGTCACTCTTGAACATGACACCCCCTATTCATCATTTGAAGCCAGTTTGGGAAATCCATTTGTCTCTCATTCGATTCAAATAACAAGGTCTTTCCATGTGTCGTCTTTGAGTCAATGCTGCCAAATCATTGGTCGTGTCATCCATATGTTCAAGAGCAGTCCAAACCTCTTTTGAGTCGGCCATCTGCAGTTATAATTTCATTCTGTGTCAGCCTTCCCTGTGTCCAAAGTCCAATTGTCACATGTTCTGTCTCACTTTCAAACTCTGTTACTCATTTCATGTCACTGATGTGGGATACATCAAGGCCCTCCTGTGACGAGTCTTATTCTGTCGACTTCATCACATTATCCAAAATCAAGACTTAGAAATTATTTAGTAACTTGAAGCTTGCATGCCTCAATGGAAATTTTCTCTCTTTCGACAGAGGGTTTACATCATTGGCCCCTGATCGAGAGATTCCGTCGAGTGTTCGACATCAACTCATTTATTCACATTCGATGGATTGTACTATAGTACCTTGAGAGTCATTGACATTAATGATGATTTCCCTCGCACTTGTTAACGATATACATCAATGACCGGTAATCAAGTGGTTTCTACCATGTTCGACTTCGACACATGTAATCACATGGTCAGATTCGTACTTTGGGCAATGAAATTGAAGACCCTGGATATTGTCTTTGTGATCTAGGTTACGATGGAGTATGTATAATTTGTGACACATAGATCCACTGTGTATGATTCGTGGCTATGACCTTGGTTTACGATGTCATCAGTCTATGATCTGAGTATGGGAATGCCTACCTAGGAATTGATATACATGATATTCTGCTGATGCTTGGATGTTTCCAGGTCTCTGATTAGATGTGCTTTCGGTTCTTGACACACACATGCAGCTTACAAAGTCTATCGACTGTCACTGGTTCCTCTCTTAGACTTTGGGGGGAATTCTGTTATCCACAAATTTGGTCATTGTGATGATGTCATGATGATGTCATGATGATGGAAAATCAAGCTCTTTACCACGAACACTTTCCTAAGAAATGTTACAGTTGTCTTCTTCCAGAATTCATACTTTGGAACATGTTCGCAGGCTACTTATATATTCTCCTACGAGAATGCCTAATTCTCGTAGGCTACCTTAAGCTGGGGTGCGAACTTCTCACACTGTACTCATGGTTAGGGTGTGAACATGCTCTTAAAGGGAGAAAAGATAAAGATCTTGAATCTTCTAGAAGGGAATCTTCTAGAAGGATGAGTTGCCTTTCGAATGGTTATTCAGGTGCTGGCATTCCAGATATCTTGGGATCATTCTCTATCCAAGTAACTAATCTATCTCTTCCTATATATTGAGGAGATTTCTCATGGAAAGGGTTAAGTTCAGCAAGCAGCAAGTTAGCAAGAGATTGATTGGAGGATTAGTGCAAGACTGTATGGAGGACGGATGCTACAGCAGCAAGAGACAACAACAAAGTCATCACATGTGGTTGATTTTCTTCATGCATGAGAAAGTGTGTGTGTCAGAGCTAGAAGCTATCGAAAGGAGACCTATGACATCAAGGCTCAGGGTGTAAGTTTCACTTTCAATTAATTCAATAAAATAATATGTCCCTTTCCCATAAAGATGATGTCACATTATTACATAACTCCTTGATCATATGTATAGACTAGTTATTGAATATATTAATCTGCCTTTACTTCGATTGGTTCGTTCTGTTGTGATCTGAACGGGACGAGAGCATTGGAGCAAAGCTTGGAACAACAGAGATCTAAGGAAAGAATTCATAAGGTATGTCCATGATCCTCATCTCTCAGTTCATTCAATAGTCTAGATCTAGGGAAAGTGTATTATTCTGTCCTGTTTTGTTCTAGATACTAGGTGGATCTAGGGAGATCGGTTTGTGTTCGCACTTACGGATTTATCCTATAACAGCAGGATATTAAGTAGTAGTAAAGACCAACTTTCCTATCAAGATCTATTTCGAAACCCCTGAGGTTCAAAACGAAATACTTTTATCCCTTCGCAATAACTCGAGAAGACGGTGACTTGCTAAGAGTTAGACTCGAAGATAGACAGGATGCAAAGCACAAATTCATTTTACTGAAAATATGGGGGTCGAAACAACTCGAGACTGACTCTTGTAGATGAATTCAGGAATAGTTTATTTCAACTTCCCACTTTTGATTTAGTGTATTATTCAACTTATTTTGAAACAAAAATAATCAAACCAAGCAATGATCTTCCTGTTATCTAATCTTTTATATTGCAGTTTGAAAGATGTTACCTTATTTTGCATTAACAACCTTTTATAACATGTGTATCTAGAAATCTCACTTCTATCTTTTCTTTTCATTTGCTTGTGCAACTTATGAATTATCATTTGGTATCACCTGTTTTATGTCTCTCTATTTCCAACATTGACCTGCAAATTACTTTTTCTGCTAGCTTCGTCTGCAGCTGGAATCCTGTAATAGACAATTACAAATCTTATTGGAAATGTGTCGAGAGTTTAGGAACAAAAACAGAAAATTAAAAGTAAATGTTTAGATGAAAATATAATTATGTACAAACACACAAAATTTATTTATTTACAATTTTTTTTTTTTTTTTTTTACAAGTGTTAGGTCATGTAATGTTTCAGGTATTGCCCGTTGACAGGGGCGCTGAGGAATTCTCCGTCAATTTTCTCCAACAGGAAGGAATTCTCCCCCTCTGGGGCTGAGACCCTGAATGGTCCATACCAGAGATGGTCAAATTTACCATGCTTCGTAGCTTCTTCCCTTCTCGTATCCCATCTTAGTACTAAGTCACCTGGGAGAAATTCTCTGTCTTTTGCCTTGAGGTAGAACAATGCTTTCATATTGTTTTGGTATTTCTGCATTTTCTCATCAACCTCCACTCTATGTTGTTGAACCTCGATTAGCTGGTTAATTCTCCTGGTTACATGATTGGGTTCTTCATTCTGATCCTGCCATAATTTCATTACTGGTAATGCTAAGTTTATAGGTGCCTCTATCCCATAGACCATTTGAAACGGCGAAATGCCAATAGAAATTTTAGTGCTGATGCGGTTTGCCCATAATGCGTACTTCAAGTGCACATGCCAGGACCTTTTATTTTCATCCAGTACTTTCTTGATTATGTTTACCAGGCTCTTGTTGGATGATTCGGCCAGCCCATTTCCCTGGGGGTAATAATCAGTGGAATGGCCGAGAATGATATTTTACTTCTGACAGAAATTGATCATAGCCATGGACTTGAAGGCCTGGGCGTTGTCGGTAACAATCTTTCGGGGACACCCAAATCTTGACAATATATTATCTTCCAAGAAATCGATTACCACCAAGTCTGTTGCCCTTTTGGTTGGAATGGCCTCCACCCACTTTGTAAAATAATCTGTGGCTGTCAAGATCCATTTATGCTGAGCACTGGAATGGGGGTTAATTTACCCTATGAAATCTAGTCCCCATTGTTGAAATGGGGCTTCATTTTTTACTGGAATGAGTGGTAGTGCCAGGAGTTTCTATTTCTAGTGAATATCTGACAAGGGTTGCAGGCACGCACTTTGGCATTGACGTCCGAAAATAGTTTTGGCAATAATATCCGGCCCTCAAGATCTTGTAAGCTATGACTCTCCATGCATGGTGTCCTCCACAAATCCCTTCATGAAATTCCTCTATAACCTGTGGAGTTTCCGACTCAACCAAACAGACTAGTAGGAACCCGAGTGGATCCTTCTAGTATAGATGATTTTCGGTGATGCAATATTTTATAGCATGGAGTTTTAAAGTTCTGCATTTGGCTGGTGATAGTCCATCTGGACATTTCAGGTTTAACAAGTAGAACACTATGTCTTTATACCAGCCTGACGATATGAAATTTTCTTTGACCTTGCTTGGACCTGTCTGGTCATCCGTCTCTGGAAGGTGTGCGTTTGCGTCTTCCCCTTGGAAGAAATTGATGTCAAGAGCTCGAAGATTCGACTCAGCCAAGAGTTTGGCCAGACCCTGCCCCTTTACCAATTTAGTTGGCTTAACTTCCAGATCGAATTCCTGTATTTTAGCGAGCCAACACCCTCGTTTTCCATCACTATCTGGCTGTACCAATATATCTTTCACAACACTGGTTGGCACGTATGCGATAATTTTTTAATGCAGTACATAGGTTCTGAATGCTTTTAGCACTTTCACCATTGCGTACGCCTATTTTTCCATTATGTCATACTTTAGTTCGACGTCTCTAAGGCTCTTGCTGAAAAACGTGATCGGTCGTTCGAAGCCTTCGTCATCTTTTTGTAGTAACACCACAGCGATAGTATGTTCAGAAGCGAATGAGAAGATGAGGAAATCATTCAAGTAATCTGGGCTTGCTAACACAGGTGCCTCACTGCTGACTTTTTTAATATCCGCGAACGACGCCTTAGCCACGGTTGTCCAATTTACTCTGCTATCTTTCTTCAGCATTCCTTCCTGCATAGCGAAATGTGATTTCTTTGGGTTCAAAGACAGGCCATACCTATGGCACTTTTCGAAAGTCTGTTTTAGATGGATCAAATGCTCTTCATCAGTTTTAGAGAAAACCGTCAAATCGTCGAGGTAGATGACTATGAACTTATCTCTTTCTCCCACGAAAGCGATGTCCATAGCGTGCTAGAATGTAGCTCCTGCATTCATCAAACCAGACGGCATTTTGTCATACATGAATGTACCCCATGGAGTGGTGAAAGCAGTTTTTTCTCTGTCTTGCTCATTCATGGCGATTTGGTTATATCCCGAGAACCCATCTATCATAGACATTCGATTTGCTCCGACTACCTTTTCTAGGACGTGGTCCATTTTGGGGAGCGGATAATTATCCTTAAGGGAAGACTTGTTCAAGTTTCGGAAATCTACACAAAGTCTGATTTCTTCGTTCTTTTTCCTGACCGGGACCAAATTTTCCACCCAGTCTGAGTATCTCAGAGGTACGATTATTTTCGCATCTAAAAGATTTTTAATTTCCTTTTCAATCACAGGCAACAAGATGGGGTTAAATTGCCTAAGATTTTGCCTAAACGGCTTAACCCCAGGTTTCAAAGGTATCTTGTGCTCAATTATGGAAGTGTCATATGTTCTAAGCTCATCATAGGACCAGGCGAAAACATCTTTATACTGTCTGAGTAGCTCTCTGTACTGGACTTTTACCTTGGGATGGAGGAACTTAGATATCTTTACTATCCTGGATTCTTTTTCAGTTCCTATATCGCAGTCCAAAACTTCTTTGGGTTGGGGCTGCAGAGTGGATTTCACAGGTATGTCGTTCTGATCGAAAAGTCTTTCTAAAGGAATTAAGCCTTTCGGGATTTGGTTGTTTTTAAGGACTAACATACGATGATTCGCTATTTTTTCTCGGAAGGTTTCAGGATCTTCTCCTTCTTGCATAATCCACATCGAGTCATTTTGATTCTCTTGGTTTGGGTGAGTTTCAGAGAATTCACCCACGGCTGTAAGAAATTTCTTGATTTGTTCATCATCCTTGAACACTTGCCAGTGTCGGATATTGTCTGGTATAGAGGGTTTATATCTGATTTCAATGTGATACTTCAGTTTGACGGTCGTGGGAGGAGAAAAGGTTGAGGCTGCCTTGGCCAATGCGTCGGCATGTAGATTCTCTGCGCGAGGGATAAAATGGACCTTTACAAATGAGAAAAAGTTTTCCATCAAATCCCAAGCACAATTTCTGTATGTTCTTAGTCTTGGATGCTTGGCTAGGTATTGTCGATTTATTTGTCTTACTATCAATTCCGCATCACCGTATACCTCCAAGTTTTTTATATTCAACTTCTTCGCAGCCTCTAATCCTAAGATCAATGCCTCATACTCACATACGTTATTGGTGTAATCTATGTCCCACTGCAAATGGTAGGAGAAAGGAACAATGAACTTACCTTTAGGCGCTACCAAAAGTACCCCAGCACCAGCTCCTTCAGAAGATGAAGCGCCATCGAAATACATTTTCCAAATACCATTATTGCACAGCTCTTCTGTCAAGGGGATTAACTCTTCTTGCTTCATATCGAGCTCCTCTAGACCTCCATACAATCCATCATCAAAAGACAAAATGCAGTTTCCCAGATCTTAGTCTGTGATGTAAATGGGGAAATTGTGTGGGTTTTGGGGATCACTGACCGTGTACGCTAATCTCATCTCTCTGTATAAACGAGTGAATTGAGCCCCAAAAATAGGGATTGTGGTGTAATACATGTCTAACTGAAGGGAACCTCCCAACTTGTCCCCCCATGACCTAGACAACAACATACCATATTTAGGGGGGATATCGACGATAACCACATCCATCAGGATACTTTTAACTGGGACCTGCGCTAGGGTAACTACCAGATCCTTTATCATCCCCATGAATTTAACCTTCCTTGAATCGAAGGAATATAGATTTCCATAAGGTCTTGTGATCTGAAGACCCAACTTCTCCATTATAATTTTGGGCATAACATTATGGGAAGCCCCGAAGTCTAACATACAATTATGTAGCAACTGATCATGTATATTCAGGGTGATATAAAAAGGAGCAATGTTGTCTTTGGACCCTTCAAAATGAGGACCAAAGGTGATTTTAGGTCTGTCATCTTCTAGGTTGATAACATCAAACTGAATTTCGAGCTCGTAGACACCCATCGCTTTGGCAATTTGCTTCCGATAAGAGGGATTTTTAGCTAATTCTACCAAAGGAATCGGTATTTTAATTTTGTTTAACTCGTTTTCAAAACTGAAAGCTGTGTTCACCTTATCCGTTTCTTTGGTTGGGACTTCGACATTTTTTATTTCTGATTTACTCGCCTGGATCGCTTTATCACTCGTGATCTTAGTTGAAGATGTAACTTTATCTACTGGTTTGGTTTCTTCCGTCAGAGTTTCAACTTTTTTCACCTCTAACTCTTTAGTGCTTGCTACCTTGTTTTTGTTGCTGGGTAGCAGGGTCTCTTCTGAAGGAGGTTCATAATCTTGACCTTTTTGAAGGATTTTTTTAGGCTGATTCGTTGAGGTAGGCTTACTCTTGGATCTTAGATTATACTTTGGTTGAAACTTGACCATTATCATCTCTGTTTTTGGTTGAGATACACAGGGATCAGTGTGATCACCTTCTTCATCCTCATTAGACAGTTGTGGGGTGTTCAAAGATTTTTCATAATCTTCGCAAGTGAGATACGGCTGCGAATAGTCATCACCAAAATTCGTGACTTCATCTTTGGAATCTCCGAAATCTTGGAAGTCATTTGCTCCTATAAAATTTTTGTTCTTTAATGGAGCTTGTATTTTTTGATCTTTGTTCTTTATTTGTTTCTGTTGATTTCAGGGATTTGGGTTTCTCCTGAAGTCCTTTTTATTTGAAGAATCATCCCTAACCTAATCCAACTCCATCCTAGAAATTTTATTGGACAGTTCTTTAATCACTCGGGCCATATCATCTACTCTGTCATCAGTGTATCGATTCGAGCCCAAAGGACCCACTGGTTCCCTATAGCATCTATTATCGCGGTTGACTATTTTGACTTTAGCTTTTAATTTTCCTGAAGCCATCATATTAGATTCAATTTCGACAACATCGTCTTGCATTCTATTTAGGGTGGCTCCTCTTCTTTCTCGCAAAAGTAGTGCGAAATTCGGCTCGAAAGCTCCCGCGAAGCTTACTTTGGCTGAGGGTTCAGAGGGTTTAACTGTGGCTAGAATCTTATTATACAGTTTGTTGAATCTTAGAATAAATTCCATAACTGTTTCTGAGTTCTTTTTATTTAGGGACCCAAACTCGGTAAGATAATATAAGTGATCTTTTCACTCTCCCCATTGTCTTAGGAAAGCATCTTCCAAAGCGTCATATGATAGGATAGAAGCTGCGGGTAGGCTCCGAAACCAAGTTCGGACTGGTCCTTCAAAGGTCTGGACAAGGAGTCTCGAATAGACATCTTCGTGTTCGATACCAGAGATGTCTGCGAATTGGTTAAAGAAATTTATATGCTCGGTTGCGGTTAGATCTCCCTCCCCAGTGAACTTAGGAAGATTTTTGATGTAGTTTTCAGGAAAATCATGGAGGGGGACGGGCAAAACAAGGGGAGTGTATCTCGCTTCTATCTTTGCGAATACTCTGGGAGGAGGGACATTCACTTGACCTCCACCTCCTCCACCAGGGGCGCCTCCACCACCTCTTACGACGCCTGCCATCGATTTGGGTGTAGAAAATGAATGTGTAACACACTCTTTGGAATCAGGCAAGACTGGGAAGTTTTGTTAAAGAAAAGATGGTATGTTAACTGTCAACGCTCTTTCTAGAGGACCCTTTCCCTTGTGTACAGATGGAGAAGTCGAATGAATCTCATTCCTAACTTCAGAGTGGTTTGGCGTCAGATATTTGGTATCAAACAGAGGACTGCATGAAGTAGAAGGTTCTGAATGGTATTTCATCTTGGAAAGTTGTTTTTTTGTTTTTAAAAGTTTTTCAGGATCAGTAACAGGCGTAATCAACTTGCCATATGGGTTTTGTCTGGTATTCTTTCTACCAGAAGCCAGTGTATGTTTTAGTGGAGTCGCCAAGTGAAAGATTGAAAAATCCTTAAAACTGTGTGTACTCAATGTTCACTATCAAAGAGTCGCACTTACAATGAAATAAATGTCGTTTTCCTAGGGAAACGATTTCGTAACTTCGCTCCCCGGCAATAGCGCCAGAAAGATGTTGTTCCTGAGTCTGTACTAAGGCTTAAACGCACAGTTTCAAGGCATCCGAAAGTAGGTGAAAGATGGGTAAGGGAAAAATGTCAACCTTTGGTATAGGAAACTAAGGAAGATTTCTATGTTCTCACCGTCTAGATTCTAACTATTCCTGAGTGGTTATATCGTGTTCAATGGCTGCCCATGAACGCTCAAGTTCATCTCGGTTATTAGCAGTTTTAAGGATTATGTCAAAAAGATTTAAGGCGATATGTGTTTGGTTAGATAGTTTGGGTTCGATATTAGGCTGTGTCGCTGCAGGGAAGGTCATGGAGGAACAGTAAGATTAGGAAAGGATTTAAAGAGAGATGAAATGTTGTCTTTATTTGGTCGAAATAAAGAGAAATTTTACGTTTTATAAATAAAATAGAAATGCAAATTGAAGGCTCTTTCCCGTAACTGTATGATATTTTAATATAAAGAGGTGATATGAAAGAGAAACATTTAGCTGCATATAACACAAGGTTCCTGTCAAATAGAAAAATCACATATAAACAGAAGAGGAAATTAGTAAGAAAGTAACTGACATAACCAAGAATAAGCTTAGAATTCTGAAAGTGCAGATTGGTCTTACACCCGCTGATAGCTGGTGCAGAGGAAAGACAATAAACAAATGCAGAAAACCAAATTCCCTTTGTTATAGTAGTGGTCAAACTAAAGTATAACAAAGCACATCAATTATGTATCATGGAATGAAATGAAACATGAAATACTAAGAAACAAACTTGTAACGCAGTCTGGAAATTTGCTTGTATTAATTTCTCCAAAGCAAAAAAAACTCTATTACAATCGATACCAAAAAAGGTCCGGCCCAGTTTTTTTCGTTCTGTGATATATTTATACAACTTTACAGATCAGTTAGACTCTCAATGGTTACACAATTTCAGTTACAACTGGGAGGGGCGCAATCACTCCCTTTCTCTTACTCTATCTTCAATTTGTGCCATGTGTTTGTCTTCGCGTGGATTTGGTGCAGGCGATGCATTTTTCCACAAATTGAGATACGAGCTACGAAGGTTCTGCTTGACAGCTGGCCTCGGCGAAGTAACATTCTCAGGCTAACTACTACAACTTGTCCCCCATTTGTGCATCGATGATGTCAAGGGCACTTAGTTGTGCACTGGGTTGGATTAAGTGCTTGTTAACCTGAGCCATGTCCACTCTATCCATCTGAGATATATCAGCCAGATCTCTTTCATCTTTCTCTTTCAGATCAAGCGAGATCTGCTCTACATTCATTTGCATTAATGTTTTCACGTCACCTCTCCTGTCTATACCCAACATCTCGCCATCTATAGTGTTGAAGGTTTCTTCTAAAGAATTGGTTACATTTTGGGCCTGTTCCTAGCCTAGGGTAATATTATGCTCCCAATCTTTTAACAGAATGTTACCTCTAGTTTGTTCTAAGATGGTGAGTCCGAGAGGAAATGCCGAGAATCTGTTGTTCATGGCTATCACTGCCTCCTGAAAGGTGACTCGAGATGCTTCCACATTCCTTTCTTTGACATCCAGGTTCTCGAAAATCCGATGCATCAACAGGCAGTCCTCTCGAATCACTCCCACTTTGGCTAGCAAACTCTGTCGTGCAGAAGAGATCCTGCTTCGAATCTTGATTGCTCGGGATTTAAACCCCTCAACATCGACCACCCTTCTTTTAGCAGTTTCTACCTCAGCCTACAGCTCTGTGATCACAGTCCTCTGTTGACCAGCATGTATCCGACTATCTCGGATCACTAGATGTGCTTGCTCCAGCTTAGTTTTGAGCGCTTCTATTTCATTTCTATCTGCTAGTCGGGCTAGTTCTATTTCCCCGCTCACCTGACCTTTAGCGTTTTCTATGGCCGAAGCTACTCTGGCTTCGAGAGTCTTGATTAAGTGATTCTTTCTTTTGAGCTGATTTTTTAACATCCCAACCAAGAATTGATTCGCTGATGCATACGCTCCTAGCGTTCCTACAATCTCCATGGTGAATTCCTCATTCTTTTTGTTCTTTCCATCGGTCATAACTTTGAATTTTTTATAAGTCGATCCTTCGTCCTGGTAGAACTCCCTTTTCACCACTGCTTTTCTCTTTTTGTCAAAGAATAACTCGTTTGGAGGATGTTCTTCTGCTCTGATAGGCCTCAGTTCCTCATTGAAAATCCATCCTTCTTCTATATTTCCTCGCGTCAAATGCAAGGGGGTGATAGAAGTGATGGGTTCCCTGATCTATTTTGCTGCCTTTCCTGGTGTGACGACCGAGTCTTGCTTCTTCGAAGGTTCAGGGGTCTTCGTCAAAGTTTTTGGATTCTGGGTCTCTGGCAGGTCCAGATTTTGTGCCTCTGCTTCGGGCTTATTCGTTTGATCCCCCTCGTTATGGATTTTTCCTTAACTAAAAGTTGTTTCTTTGGGGCCTTCGTCATCCTTCAAATCCATCTCAGAAGCGCCCAGGCTCCCTCCTCGTAACACAGCAGGAAGACAACTTCGTATGTTTGCCTGAAATTTTAGTACAGAGGCCATGTCTTCAGGTGCTAAAGATCGTATCCGAACTAGCACTTCCCCATAAGATCTTCCACCTCAGAAAATGTCATCCGAGGGTGAAAACTCGTGTTCAAACCTCTTCAGCCCACAATTAGCTAAATGGTTGCTTACAATTTTCTGAGGATCATGTTTTTTATACTCAATGGGGACCAAACTCAGGTCCTCTAGGGCTGCAGCCTCGGCTTTGGCATGCCCGAAATCCAATAAAGAATAAGAATTTAGCCGAATGGGGAAAAACGGCCATACCTTCTTTGAATATGCTTTGATCTCTTTACTCACCCCACCAATCACTGTTTCTCGGGTGATCTCACGACAAGCTAGCTTGTCAGGGATGAACAGTGGTAGCGCAAGCGGGGGAACACCAACTCCGAACACTCTGAAATAGGAAAACTCTGCTTCTACGTACCAGTCCGCTATACCACTTAGATTTGCAGTGATGTTGTCCGAGATACAAGGTGGAGAAAGACCAAAAATAGTGATGTGCAGGGGCACCATCACCCAGTTGAAAATTTCGTAAATAAATTTGTCCGCTTTATTCTCCCACAGTTTGTCGTGATACTCATGTACAGGTTTCTCTTGGGCTGGATTCCAAGCCCAGCTCATTAAAGGGAATGGTGTCATGGAACATACAACGTCCATGATATACGCAGACATGAAAAATGAAGATGGTCTCCCGCTTTCCTTCTGATCCCGATACTCTGTGACCCTGTTGGCCAAACTGTCTGAGAGCATCTTTGCCCAATTAAACGAGCAACCTTCTGCAACCCAAAATATGAGAGGCACCCACGAGATGTAGAAATGTGAGGTGTCTTCTCTCCCAAATAGCCAACAAGTCATCATGGCCACATATTTATACTGTGGCTCCAAAGAAGTGATACAATATACACCCTGGTCATTTTCTTTGAACTTCGTGGAGCGTGAAACCCAATCTTTAATCAAACCGGACATGGTTTTGTCATATTCAATGCACTCCTTCTGTTTGAATCCCTCTAGGAATTCAGCATCATACGTGTATTCAGATGTTGTCGGGAGATTATACATGGTTTGGATGTGCTCCGGTCTAAAAGTCCCGACCGTGACCCGTTGGTCGTTCATGATAGTCCTGGGGGGTAAGTCTATGTGATCCAACGCCCATCGGATCATATCATAATAGGGAAGCAATCGTGGTCTGGTTGCTACCTTGTGCATTCCAGATTGAACCACTATATTGTATTTAGTGTTTAGGTCATCCTTCTCATTATCGTTGTCATCGAAATCTGAATAATTTACCAACTCAAATTGTAGAATATCTGAAACAAACGACCAACTAGGGACCGAGTCGACACTCCAAGGTGAAGTGTCGGAGACATTATCTGAGCCTTGCCCTGCAACTTTGATATTTTCTTTTGCTTCTTTCCGTGGAGCCATAGCTGAAACTTGTGTTTTCTCCCTTCTGTGATAGACCTGTGTATACATGGAGAAATTAGTTCACTCGAAAAATGACGAGTCCTGCGTGCTTATGCAAAATGTTTTCATTATAATAAAATGAAACTCCGGTATATATTTGAAAATTCTGTACCTTTCAAGATAAGTCTGTCAAATCGCAATTAGAAACAAATTTATTGCGTAAAAGTCTGATCTTATTATTCGTAGATTCACTCGAATTATCCATTAATGTCATCAATGTTTGGCGGTTTGATAGGCAGTCGGAGTATGGAGAGAAAACAATTACCTCGGGAAATGTGCAAGCCTCGATGCGCAGGACATATTTCACTTTATTTTAAAATATTCAAAATTAGCAACGTTAATCAATTTCTCGCTTTTCGCTGCATCGTGGATTTCCTTTCCACATTTTGAGTCATCAACTCGCGAGACTGGGAGGGTCGATTTTGGCTTAATTAACATTAATCGCGATTTGGAGCGTCATTAATTTCCTAATCACTTTATTTGCTATATCGCGACTCGGAACTTCGAAGACAAGTTTTTGGGAGATTAGTATGCCGAGTCGCGAAACTGCGAGATGGCGAAAATTAAGGCTCAATTTAGGGGAAGGAAAAATTAGATTAGGCAACTAATTAAACTTGCTATAATTACGTCGTGACTTCATGAGTCGGGGTTTTAAAAGCCGTAACTTTCTAAAAGATAGTGCCGAGTGGCGAAACGCTGAGAATAGATTTAACCATGGTTAGATTTTTACCTTTAATCCCTGACCAGGGTTAGCCTGAAAGAACCTCGTGTTCTCGACTCTCGGAGCTGTAAACATAAAAAGTTGAACTTGGTGAACGCCGAGGTGCGAAACCCCGACGACGTCTAATCACTGAGTTAAAAGATTTGACCCTGGTTAATATCTTAGATGAAACTTTATAACGAGTTCACAGTTTCGTGACTTGGGACGTGTGAACTCAAAAAATAAAGTATTTGACTTACGAGATCCCGAAATGGAACAAAAAGCGCAAACAGGCTTACAAAATTGGATTTGTTTTGAGGGTAGAAAAAGTATAACTGCTCATTCGACA
>ML776750.1:361813-393495 GCA_009831015.1 Picea engelmannii | reverse complement strand
CATTGCTGCCCTGGATTGTTGACTATATAATCCCCTGGACCCCTGGATGCAAAGAAAACAACAAGTGGGAGAATGTTGGGTATGTGTTATATTCTTTGCATGTGTGTGTGTGTGGGTGTGTCAGATACGACAACTGCGTCTGATGATTCTTGGGCGATTTTTCGCTATTTTTAGCTGATTTGTAAATTAATCCTGGATTAAGGGATTAGGGTTTTGGTATCTATGGAATACCTAAAAACATTGTATATATTGTATGGCGAATGGTGAAATTCGATATAATGAAAATAAGAAAGGTTTTCCCGGTTGAGGGTTTCCGGTAAAAATCTCTGTGTACTCTGTGTATGAGCCATTGATTAATTTTTGTATTGCTTAAGAATCTATATGCATTGCTTTACTTCGCAGGTTTAAAACTTACATGTATTATAGGTAATGGTCTTGAGCACAAAAAACATACCATTTACTCGGTAGCATCAACATAGTCATTTAGACTATCTCATGACTAGACCATGAGCATCACCATCACCATCAACTACATCATCTCTTGAAACCATACTTCATATGAGTAATCAGACATGATGCAGGATCAATCACTCACACCATAGAGTAATACAAGAGTCATTCTTATAATGCTCTGAACTATTTTCCATCTGGAAAATCTCTGTTCATCATTCATCTGGATGATGATTATCTCCAATAAACTATTGATAGTCTTCAAGGCAATTAGAACAAGAATAGAACACAACTATGTCTATCCATAGTATTACATAACTACAATCTAGTGGTAGATGACCACACCAAGTAACACACAAGTACTTGATCAGCAATGTAGAATCACAAACAATGGAACATATCCACCACATTAGTCTTCATCTACTATCATACAGTCTTCATAACAAAGATCTGATAGCAACCTACATATAAACAATGTTATGATATAAACTGAATCATCTGGGTCAATATTTTACTCACATCTGTGAGATCTGAAAGAATATCTGCCTCATAGTAGAATAATGAGATATCTGGACTATGTTTCTCAAGCAAGGAAGAATGACTGTCATGTCTTTTGAACCTGGACCATTCCTCACCCTGGGCCATTCTTCCTACACTAATCAAAGTGCACCCTGGAGAGAATGTATAACCCTAAGGAATGTTGATCCTGGACCATTCCCCACCCTAGGAAATTCCTCCTACACTAATCAAAGTGCACCCTGGAGAGAATGTATAAACCCTAAGGAATGTTTGTCCCTGATTGTTGAGCATGGACCATTCCCCACCCTGGGACATTCCTCCTACACTAATCAAATTGCACCCTAGAGAGAATGTATAAACCCTAAGGAATGACTGTCCGGACCATTTCCTCTATTAACCATAAGAGAAAAATACTGTCCTGCATCAACCTCCAAAATGGACCATTCCTCATGTTAACCACAATGAGAAATCGTTGACTAGTGAGGCGGGCTAGTCTTCTTGAGTAAACCTCAAGAAGAGAGACTGCCCTAGACCACTCCCCGTGTTAACCATAATGGGAAGTCATTTTCTATGATACATCAGCAATCAGACTACTTCCCATGTTAACCACAATGGGAAATCACTATCCATTAGAAATCTCAATACACTTTTCGAACAGGAAAGCATCTATCCAAGATGGATTATTTTTCAATGAATGTCTTCAATAATATTTTCAGTGATCCCTCCCAACCTGGGAGTCATTTCTTCCTTTTTCAATAAGGAATTTGTTTCCACGAGCTCCATCTTGAGTACGCAAACTCTTTCATCTTGGATATAATATTTACCAAAATGTTTGCTTATCTACTCATCTGTGGAGTTATGTATTGGAGAACCATTTTCTCCTTTCTGGACTTCATCATGGATAATGTAATGCTTGATTTCAAATGCACTTTAGTCTGGAACATTGTGAAGGCTTCATATAGATCTAAACAATAGAGCATATCATAGTTGGAAAACTGGAACATATCCATGTGGCACTTCTTCTGTCATCATGAGATTTGATCTACTGAGTAGTCATCTTGATGTTATAGGAAATATTCACCATGCTTCTGTTGTGCACTGGAGGTTCTTCCACCAAGTTATCTCCTTCTATCTACATACAATGGTCTCTTTCTGGTATGCCTCAAAGTCTTGAGATTACTCTTCATATGTTCTTTATTCAATTTCTCTGGAGAACATTTCTTTGTATTCATCTGATGTAGAAATCGAACTCATGGATGTTGCGGATGACTCATGTGGAGATAAGTCTAGTTTACTGGAACAAGTAACCATCATAGTCTTCTCCCTCCATCTGGGAGAACCTCTAGTTCTAGGTATCGTAATGCTTTCATTCATAAGTCTTCCATACACTGTTCTTCATCATGACTTTCAGTTCTTCTACTTGATTGCTTTTAGTGAGTTCATATTAGGCTGGTAATCTTGTGATTCTTGATACAATGACTGGTTGTTTTGATTTCTCTTTTTTTCTTGGAATCTTCATGTTCTTCTTCATGTTTTTATTTAGCTCTTGGGTCCATGGAGTTCTTATAGATTCCATTCCCTAGAGATTCCACTTCTTCCTTTCATAATAGGGTCACGGATCTAGATGGACAACCAGGGATACTTTAAGGCTTCTCTTCAAGGAATACTTCTTGAATTGAACACACATTGTCTTTCATGGTTACTACCATGGATATATACTTCATCATTTTCAATGGATCATAGGATTAGCTCCCTCCTAACCCTTGATTCATGTAAGAGTGCATATAATCGGCTCCCTCCGTCTAACAGATTCCATGCTTCCATCTGCATCCTTATTGTCTGCTGCAATATATAGTTGCCTCTCTTGTCTAACAGAATCCATGCTTTCATCTTGTTGTCTTCTACAAAACGTCATAAGTATTTTTCCAATTTCCTCTCGATTGTTGACTTCTTTCTGTCTTTGCTTCTTCTAAGTCTCTTCATGATTGATTTGGCTTAATAGATTCCACATGATTTGTATTTCATCCTTTCATGTCTATTATCTAATGATATCCATTTTCATTTTGTTTGTTCTTCCATAGGTATAGTTCTTCTTGGAACACATTATCTTCCAAGAGATAGATATACAAGATATGTACAAAGACGATGCAAACAAGATATGTACAAGAAATAAGAAGAGTGTTGTTACCTTTTAGAATAATAAGTCTCTTCCATACTGCTTAGTCTTCTTTGTAGGTTAATTTTCTTCAGCAATTGATGCTTCATGTTTCTCCTTCCTTTTCCTTAGCTCAGGACAATGATTCTTGTAGTGACCATACTTTCGACAGTTGAATCATTGTACTTCTAAAATGTCTTTCTCTTGATTTGGCTTCCTCCTTGAACCAAACTTCCTTTTTTTCCTAAAGTTCTTGAATCTTGTTGTGAAGGCTTGATCGTCGTACTTATTTTGGGGTTTCTCTTTTGCATTGATCCTTGATTGTTCTTGAGCACAACAAGTCCAAAGTTCTTCAAATGTCGGATACTCCTTCCTTGTGTTCATTCTTGCGGAAAATGCATCCCACGTCTTGGGAAGACCATTGAGTACTATGTTCACCAATTCCTTTTTCTGAAATGGTCTTTCCAATAGCTTGTAGTTGATCTCTTAACTGAGAGATCCTCACAAAATATGATGTTATGTTGTCGTCATTATTCATCTTCATGTCACAGAGCTCATTCTTCAGACTCATAACTTGTCCAATATTTATGATTGGGAAGAGATTTGTTAGGGCATCGTACATATTCTTCGATGAGTCAAGATGTGAGATGTAGGGTATCAAGTGGTCTTTTATAGAATCCACTATGATACTCATGGCATTGATGTCAACATCTTTGAACTTCTCCATAGCTACAACATTTTGTGGTTCCTTCTCTTTTCCTTCTTCAAACTCTGGTTTCCTGATATCCAACACTTTATTCTTAGCAAGGATGAGGTCAATCCTTGTCTTCCACACTATGAAGTTAGAGGCTCCATATAACTTGTTTTCTGACTTCATAGAATAAGTCATGCCTGCTTTGACTTGGTCAAACCCTAGATTTGACCACAAACTTCAATCTTCACGTCTTGGCTTGCTGAGAGTATCAGGGAATGTGCTAGGCTAGAGCACACTGATCTATCCAGAGATTAGGTCAATCCATTCACTTAAGGTGCCTCAACAAGAGGTTTAGGGTTTCTGCAAATGCTCCTACTAGTAACCCTAGCGACAGTGTCTTGGAAACTACTTCTTCCAGTAACCCTAGCAGTAGTTCCTCAACGAGCTCAATATCCTAGCGACTATGTTTCCTTCCAGCGTTTAGACTGAATGAAGGAGGTGTGGGCCCATAACTTGTTAGAATATAGAAGATTGTTTGCTTGTTTTACCATTGACGATACCCTCGTCACCCAACCATAGGCCGAAGCCACCCTCGGAGCACCTTAACCTTGAGTGAGAATTACTCTAGAAGAAAACCCTAGGCTAGATAGCCAAACAAGGTGTAGCACATATTCCTTCAAGGATAACACACCAAAAATAGATGATCAGATAGTCGAAACCCTAGCCAAGAGATAGTACAAGCCAACACTGAAAACTAGTTGCTGCAGTAGCTACACCTGCAGCTCTTCGCCACACGTGCGCACCAAACTGGGAACTGCAGTGCGCACCATTTGTTGCTCTGCAATTCTGAGATGTGTCAAATGAGAACTAGTGCCCTTTATTTATAGTGGTTCTTCCAGATTTGTTGGGGCCGACTTCTCCTTCTGGGTATATGTCTGTTCAATATATTATTATTGATTATGGCCGACTTCTTCTCTTGGAGGCTAATAACCTAATATAAATTATCTTCTTGAGCCGACAAGACTTATAAGGTTATTAGCCAACTCATTAGGGTTTTCTCTTGCATTCTGGAGTCTCCTATTCTCGTCAAGTTCACACGTGGAGGTAAATACCTCCCTTAGATATCGTAATATTAACATTCCCTTCATATTGGTATCCATGATCCAATCAAATCTCACTTGTTCAATGTAGTCAGGATTGAGTTATGTAGGTTCCAATTGCTTGGCTACTATTGGCACCATGGAAAACCCAGGGTTCAACGCTACAACAACGCACCAACAAAGCCATAACTACCGACCCTTTTGGCAACACCTGTGAAGCAGATGAAGTCTCACCCAAGGTAGAGGCAGGGGTAGTTGCAAGACTCAGGTGTCTGCAACCTTAGATGGGACATAGATCTGTGATTATATAACTTAATAAATCACTTAGAACCATCATTTTCTCAATATGCAATCAATATCTACTTCACTGATAAAATAGAGCTTCGCAGCATTCACACTAATCTAAAGTATTTAAGAACTTAGCATATAAATGGATCAGAATGAGCATATTAAGCATGACTATATTGATCAGATATAATATTCTCACCTATCATAAGCATAAAGAAGAAGTAGATATATCTAAACATATCAGAGTACTTAGAAAATAACATGTGAACACATCAAGACAAAGCACAAAGCACATAACACAGTGTTTACGTGGTTCACCCCCACCCTGGGGCTATGTCCACCAACTCTTCTTATTTATTATCTTCAGTCAATCGGTTATAAGCACAAATCCTTCAAAACCCTTAATCCGCACAGGACAAAAGATCTTCGTAGCTCTACAAATCCTTCTTCCTTGTGTTACATCACTAAACCTACTATCGTCTCGCACAAGGACTTGCACTCAACTCTGCAAGTCTTATACACAAGGCACAAAGCCCTGATCACATAGATCCAACTCTTGTCACTTAGCCTACATCACATAGATATATCATCGACTACTCCTTTATATAGCCTAGAAACACACACACACACACACACACACACACACACACACACACACACACACACACACACACANAATAGGCCTAAACATGGGTAAACCCATGGGCCGACATCCCATTCCTGTTACATATTCCCCAAAACCCAAAAATGATCCAAAAGTGGGCTGAGATCCCATGACCTCCACTTCATCTTATGCTCCCTCTTCGACAAACTGTCGAAGTTCCAAAATAGGTCAACATGACCAAGAAACTCACAAAACTTGGTCAAGGGCCAACAAGCCCCAACCACTCACCAGTGACTCATCCCGAGTCACTCTGGTCTACCTAGTTCTTCCTAGAACACCTCAATCTTGGCTCGAGCTGCTTCGAGTTGCATCTTTTTTGTGGCCTCTTGTTCAGTGAACTCCTAGATCACTGCGTCATTCACTGGCCCTTCTAGGCATTGTTTTGTTGTGATGGCGACCTGTTCTATCTCTAATCCTTGGTTCTCGACCTCTGTAAACAGCAGACATGCCTTATCTTGTACTGGTTGGAGCCATTGGGTTAGTTCCCTCACTTTGCTTTGGATTGTATGGATCTGTTGTTGGGCGGTATTTTTCCCATGAGACCTCTTCATTCTATCTATGACCGATAGGGCCTTCAACTGTGCTTGAAGTGTGTCTACGTGCTGCTTCACTTCCTGGAGTTGAGACTCTAGCGCCTGTAACTTTGGGTTATCAATGAGGTTTTCATAGGTATGAGCATTGTGTTTACTCAGTTGCTTGCACTCCAAGGCAAGAGCTTTTAATTTGTCAACTATGTTGCGGGCAGTTGCTTCCCTGAGGTCTCTTACATCTTGAGGGGTCTCGGGCACAGTGCGGAGCTCCAAGTCTGCTATACATTGTTAGGGTTGTTGGATTACCTCTTCAAGTTGCGCCACCTACTATGGAACTCATTCTTCAGCCTTTTCTTCAAAAGTAGTCACAAAGCAAAGTGCTCTATTGACCATTTCCTTAGCTTCAAGTTTCTCTGCAAGAAATTGTTCCTTACTTTGATGTAACTAGGATTTTTCTTCATCCCACTTCGCTTGTAGATCAAGATTCTCCTGTTCTGTAGCAATGCATTGGTCCTCAAGGGATTTTTGCACTTGCGCTAAAGCCTAGGTGGCTTGTGTTGTCTCTTCTTGAGCTTGTCGAAGGTGAACTTCGACTGTATCAACGATGCGGTGGAGTTGAGCTAACTCATCACCTAGTACTGATGTTCCTGTTGATAGAGGCGCAGTAGGAATTGCACGGCTGGACTGTAATGTCTATTGCATCCCTTGGAGTTCAACCTTGATCCGTCTGAACACCTCCTCATGATTATCTTCTTTCTTCTCTGTTATCTCCAATGAATCATCGTTCAGTGTTGTGACGATAAAGTTGAAGTTGTTTGAGGTGAGGGTGGTCTCAAATTTTGTCATGGTTGCTTTTGATTTCTACCTTGAAGAAGGTTTCGGAGGGTAAACCTTCCTTTTCTTCGAGGGGTCATCCTCGTCTCTAGGTGGTGTAACCTTTCCTTTCTTTTGTTCCACTTATGCACCATCTATCTCTCCACCATCACCTCTTGGCTCTGTTGAGATGGAAGAAGTCTTCATCGAGGTACTACATACATCTTGAGCTTCTTTATTTTTCTTGGTCTTTCTCAGTCCAGGTGTATCGTGCGCTACTTATGGACTGTCAATATCAGATATCTTCATGGGGTATGTTTGGATGAGGAGATCCGCCAACCACTCCTTGGTGATTTCCTCCAAATCCTCCTCCGTCAACTTGTAATATGATTGCAGTTGTTGTTTGTGCTCATTAGTAGTCCTCTCATCGAAGATGCTTCTACACCTATAGACACTCCTCTCTTTGACATGACTCTTTCAATCATTAATTCGAGGAGAACTTCTGTTACTGATTCTTCAACTGTGGCAAGGTCGGTGGACATGCGCGCTCGGGATTGAAACTATCAGGGTCACAATTAACTCAGATATTGCACTAGAATAAATAGAAATAGCACAATGATCACTGTATACAATTCGCTTAGTCTGTGAGCTTCAAATTCTCATTTAGCAAAAGTGTTCTTCGTACATGGCGTGACAGGAAAAGTAGGCAACTCGGAAATGGTTCAATTGCAACAGTTATGAGCCTCCATTAACTCTTATTCGATTTTTTATGGCACAGTCTAACGGTCTGATGACAGACCTTTTTTTCCTTTTTTCTCATTTGTAGCATCGGTCGAACGGTTATAATCTCCCCAACGGCTATATTGCTTCACCATGGCGAAGTGCCATGTGTCATTATTCTGATATCCCAGCGAAGCTCCAATTCTGCAAATTTTCTGTCTACGAGGTTCCTTTTGGAACCTTCTGCAACTTAGCTCTTTTCTTACTTTGTTTCCTAGCCTTCTTTTGAGTGAGCTTCATCTCGGTAGTTCATTTTCCATTCTGATTCTTATCTTCTTTTAACATAGTCACTGCGCGTTGTTCAGATTCTTTCCTAGTATTCAGGGGTAATACCTCTTATTTACCTAGAGTAAGTACTTCAGTCTTATGTGGGTCTTCTAGTGTTCTTGCATCTTTGACATTAAGGTCTCTAATGTCAAATAGCTTCAATACATTCTCTTTTTCTTCGATCAAGTGTGCGATCCTCCTAGTCATGAAATATTTTAACCCTTGTTTCTTCTTCTCTAATACTTCTTCTTCTTTCTTTCGTCTGGCTTGATCTCTGTCAATCCAAGTTTTTCCTATTAACATGGTAAATGGGGTGTTGTCTTCAAAAAATTCAATGATCTCAAAATCTTCCTCTATAGAAGTTCCATTGATGGTCATAGGTATCTGAGCAAGCCTTTCACATAGGTTTACCAATTTTCCTCTAAACAATCCTAGTCCTCCTAATGAAGGAATCATATCAGGCCTCCCTATAGCTTCCCAAGTTCTCTCTGTCACAATATTCACCCATGTTTCTTCATCTAGAACATAGTCAATGTCAAAGTCTCTTATTCTTGCTTCGATGCATTCATTTTCTTTAAAGATCTTTGATAATCTAACATGTCGGTGGTCATCCAAGGTGTCTTTCATCTGTAGCAATACCTTCTCTAATTATTTCTAGGGTTCTACTATAGACTTAGTTTTTGTATCTTCCTTATGATTCTCTTGGTTCAGATTCATTCTTTCAATCCTAGCAATCATTCTAGGGAAATCCAACACTTCATGGTCTAGAGCTTTGCACCAAAGACAACTAGGTCTTCTCCCAGGGCATTATTTAGTAATATGTCCTAGTTTTCTGCAACTTTAACAGAGCGTTAATACTCTCTTTCTTTTAAATGATCCCCAACCTCTCTTGTACTGCGCACTAGAATCATGGTAGCTAACCTGCAACAAATTATTTCTAGGATTCTTCATCCATTTGTTAGTCCAAACATTCTTTCTATGCATAGGTATAACATATATTTCATTATTATTATCATATCTACTCATATCAAACCTTATTTCATCTATTAATGTCCTAGCTTTCAAACTAGGACATACTCTATTAAACATACCTAGTTTTGTACTTGAGAAACAAAAAGCAAATCACTTATCTTTCTTCTATAGAGCACAAAGATTTCAGATCTAAAAATTCTAACTATTCTTACCTTTGTCAGAGCACAGAGCTTGTAGATCTTACCTCTTTTAATCAGACATTCTCACTTTTACCTTTCTTAGAGCACAAAGCTTCCAGATCTTACCTCTTTTCCTCAGATCCGATCTCCTTTCTTCAAATTGGGCTTCTTTCTCTCAAATCTGATCTTCTTTTTTCAGATCGAGATTCTTTCTTTAGAACAGAGCTTTATAAGTCAACTAGAATGTTTCACACTAGGACAATAGATCTATGCACAGAGATTTCACAGTTTCAAGTCAAATGTTTTCACAAAGATTCTTCTTTCTCAGTTCCCAGCGATCACAGTTTCAGGTCCCGGCAACGGAACCATTTGTTGGCACAGGGGTAGACCCAGGTTTCAACTCTACAACAACACACCAAAAAATCCCTAACTATCGGACCTTTCGGAAACACCTGTGAAGCAGATGAAGTCTCACCCAAGGTAGAGGCAAGGGTGGTTGCAAGACTCAGGTGTCTGCAACCTTAGCTGGGACACAGATCTGTGATTATATAACTTAATAAAGCACTTAGCACCGTCAGTTCCTCAATATGCAATCAATCTCTACTTCACTGATAAACAGAGCTTTGCAAAATTCACACTAATCTAAAGTATTTAATCACTTAGCATATAAATGAATTAGAATGAGCATACTAAGCATGACTATCTTGATCATATCTAATATTCTCACATATGATAAGCACAAAGCATAATTAGATCTATCTAAACATATCAAAGTACTTAGCAAATAACATGTGAACACATCAAGACAAAGCACAAAGAACATAACACAGTGTTTACATGGTTCACCCCCACCCTGGGGCTACGTCCACCAACTCTTCTTCTTTATTTTCTTTAGTCAATCGGTTATAAGCACAAAGCCTTCAAAACCCTTACTCCGCACAGGACAAAAGATCTACGTAGCACACTAGATCCTTATTCCTTATGTTACATCACTAAACCTCCTATCATCTAGCACAAGGACTTGCACTTAGCTCTGCAAGTCTTACACACAATGCACAAAGCCTTGATCACACAAATCCAACTCTTGGCACTTAGCCTACATCACATAGATATATCATCGACTACTCCTTTATATGGCCTAGACATCTATATATATCTATATATATATATATTACAAAATAGTCCTAAACATGGATAAACCCATGGGACGACATCCCATTCCCATTACATATTCCCCAAAATCCAAAAAGGATCCAAAAGTGGGCTGAGATCCCATGACCTTTGCTTCGTCTTGCGCTCCTTCTTCAATAGGCTGTTGAAGTTCCAAAATAGGTCAACATGACCAATAAAATCCCAAAACTTGGTCAAGGGCCAACAACTATGTCTAAAGTTTCCAGGAGAGGTGGAAAATATGGTTGAAGCAATTCCACATTAAATACTGGGTGCAGGCAAAGGAAAGGAGGAACACTTAATTCAAAATCATTCTCACCCATATCCTTGTTGATGGTGTAAGTCCCATATCAGAGTGGGCGTATCTTCTTATAGGGTCCTATGAGGCCCTATTTCTATGAATTCAAGCATACTTTATCTCCCACTTGAAAATTGTGTGACTGTACCCTATGTTTATTGTGGCGCTACTTGTACTTGACATTGGTTTTCTGCAAAATATCATGAAATTGTTATTGGATGTGTTGGATTCACTCAACAAATTTGGCTGCTCAATCAGCCTTGGTTTGAGCATGGGAAGACTCTTCCTATGCAGCTGCAATGGGAAGAGCTACGTCAATGGAGGCCAATGGTTGGAACCCCAAGCACACCTGAAAAAGGGTTTTGGCCAACAAAGTTGTGGAGGGATTTGTTGTATCTATGTTGAACATAAGGAAGGTTTTCATCTCATTTGCGTGGATGTTTGGAATTGTACATCCTCAAGATATGGACAATCATCTTGTTGAGTATCTTTCTTTTTCCATCAGTCTGTGGGTGGAAGGCATTCGATTTGGTCAGCTTGGTGTCCATCATCGACCATAGGCTGGAAAAAAAAGTTCTCAAGAACCTACTATCTCGATAAAAGATATTGGTTAATGGGATCCCAAAATGAACCCAAACGTGTTCAAAGAAGAGCTTGGCAGTGGCCTCATCTATGATACTCTTCCTTCAGGGTGCCAAAACTCTCATCTTAGAGAATCGATCAACACCCACAAAGACAAAATTGTTCTCATGATTGGTTGAAGGAAGATCTAACATGTAATCCATGGAGATGGACTACCAAGGCCTATATGGAGTAGGTAGAGGGGTCTATAGCCTATGTTCCTTGATGGAGAGATTGGAAATGGAAGAGTCAATGCAGGATTTGATGTACTTGCAGACATCTTGTCAAATATTCAGTCAATAAAAATGCTTTTGCAGTACTGCCACTATTTGTCTAAACCAAAATGTCATGGTACCCAGTTGTAATGAGCTACCAATATCATCTTTTCATGCTCACTTGAAGGAACACAAAGATGGATCATATGGCATAGCAATCCATCCTAAAGATGAAATTATGGAACTATTGTTTATGTGTTCAATGTCTGATAGGAAGTAGCAAAGTCAAAGTCATTATTGTATAATTGTGACCACCCGCACGTCTCATTCCCATAAGAGTTAAGAACTATGGTTAGCGCCAAAACTGTGGGTCAACCAAGGAAATCTGTGACACGGTTGGTGTTTTCCTTCTTGTACTTGATGTTCAAGTGGAATTGTTGCAGGTACATGGAACACTTCTTATGGAGGTCATTTTGTAACTTTCCTTGTGTTTGAATCAATTAGAGAGGCCTATGATCAGTGTGGATTATCATTTCCTTCCCCAGAATGTTATTCTTCCACTATCGACATGCCTGCATAATGGATTACATATCTTTGTTCTAGGTGAGCTATCTACAAACAACATTAGATAGTGTTTCATTGTGATAGGTTACCAGATTCCCATTTTGAGCAAGGACTACACTTATAGCATAATTTGAAGCATCTGTCTCAATCTCAAATGGTTTTTGCATGTCTCATAGAAGAAGGACTGGTGCTTAGTAGAGGCACAATTTTAGATCCTCGAATTGTTTATGTTGGGACACATCCCACACAAACTTTGTCTTTTCTCCACCCTTGGTCACCTGGCAGAGGGCCCAAGAGATATGAGAGAACCCCTACAAAAACCTACGGTATAAGTTGGAGAGGCCCAAGAAGTTGTGGAGCTTGATCATTGTCCTCGGGGTCAGCCAATTTCCATTGAATTGGATCTTGGATGGATCCACATGCACACCCTACTCATCCATAATATATCCAAAATATTATATTCTTTGCATGTTGAAGGAACAATTCTACAAATTGGCATATAACTTGTGTTGTCGTAGGGTGCCCAAGACCTGCTAAATATGCTTCAAATGTTCCTCCCAAGTTTTATTTAATATGAGGATGTCATCCAAATATACGATGACAAAGGATTTTGTGAATGGCCACAATATGTCATCCATCATCTGCATGAATGTGGTCAAGGAATTATTCAAGCCGAAAGGCATGACCATCCACTCAAAGAGACCTTCTTTAGACTTGAAGGTTTTCTTCCATACATCAGTTTTCTCAATTAGCATTTGGTGGTATCCTCACTTTAGATCAATCTTAATGAAGAACTTGTATCCCTTGAGTTGATCGAGAAGATCATCAATCCAAGGAATTAGGTATCGGTTCTTAATTTTGATCTTGTTCAAGGCTCTATAATCAATACAAAGTTTCCACATCCCATCCTTTTTCTATATCAGAACAATTGGGCCTCCGCAAGGTGAGGATCTTGGTCTAATGTGGCCCTTCAGAATTATCTCTTGGATTTGGTGTTTGATTTCTTCATTCTTCATAACAAAACACCTATACATAGGGTCATTAGGAATAGGAGCATCGGGTGTCAAATCAATTGAGTCATTTACCTGACAGCGCACAGGCACTGTAGTAGGTGAGGAAATATGTCTTTGTACTCTTCTACTATCTTTTCCACCTATCGTTGTTGTGTAGAGAGACCATGTATATAGGTTTTGGAGGTTGCAGTGAAATTCCATTCCCCTTCCGACCAAACCATAAATATAACATATTTCCTAGTCTAAGAGACCACCTTTTTGCATTGCTTCACAGAAATCAAAGTGACTGTAGCAGTTGGGACTGCCTCTGGTACCCAGTAGAGTTGATCTCTCAAAGTAATAATGACACTACATGGCCTAGATTCATAAACAAAATGATGCTTCTGCATATATGGTTGTCTGAACAAAACATCACAAAATTCAAGGGAGAAAACATTATACAATACCTTGTCTTTGAATGATTTGATTCCATAATACATGCGACATTGTTGGTTGACGTGGATGTCCCATCCCTAGTTGAGCCAACTGATGGTGTATTGTTGAGGATGCGATATTGTTTTCATGTTCAACCTCTTGATGGCCTTTTCTAACATTAATTTATTCTGCCTACCACTATCAACAATGAAATGGAATGGAGTCCCCTTCACCCACATTTGTGAATGGAAAAGGAAATCCCCTTCTTTAGGATCCACTTGTTCCTCTGGCTAGAATTTTGTGGTAGCAATGGTGAAACTGGATTCTGTGTCAATGATATGTTTTCCCTTTTTTGCTTTTGAATTAGATTCTGAACCAGAATCTGACCCTAAGTCTTTCAACTCAGCCAACAATGACTTTTTGGAGCGACATTCATTAGTATTGTTCCAAGGGCTTTGTTAGGATATTTAGACACTTAGGAGTTAGTTAAGATCTACTTGGTATAATGTGTTGTTAGGTAAAAGTGTGTTTCTTAGTGTGTTTCTTTAGTATGCATTAGTATGTATTTGTAGTTAGGAAATTGTTAGTGATATTTCTTATAAGGGGGTTAGAATGCAAAAGAGTGGGTTAAAAACCCACTTACCATAAGTATCGGGCAAGAAATGTTCCTGTGGTAAGCGACGAGAAAATTTTGATGGCAGAGATTTGCGTGCCCGGATCAACGGCGCGCATCGGATTCCGGAGCCCCCCTGCCTTTCTACCTTTAAGAAGAAGGGGGGGGTCCAAAATCAGGGGTGCACCTCTTCAACGACCAAGATCAAAGCGCCCAGATCAGTGGTGCTCAAGGCAATTCCGGACCCCCCTTGCCTTTCCACCATTAAGCAGAGGGGGGGGGGGGGGGCGTCCAGAATCGGGTGCGCAACTTTTCAACGACCAAGATCTAAGTGCCCGGATCAACGACGCTCACACGATCCCATCCTTCTCAGCTGCTCTAATATTAACCAATGTGGTCCCTCCCCCCTGTTGTGCCATCCTCTGAAGCCACCTTTCCCCTGTTGCCATGTGCCATCTGTCCTTCCCCACTCTTTAGTCCAGGTAGTCCTTTCCCCATCTCATCATCCACTCACCACTTGCCATGTGTCCTACTCCCCTCCACGTCAGCCTCCCACTAAAATGTTCCCATTGCGTCTCATCTCCTGCCTCCTCCGCTTATTTCCTTATGCCATGTGTCTCCCCTATAACCTCTCTCACCCCTCATCACTTCATGCCTTGCACTCATAACTTTGGCGACACTACTCCTGTCGTGCGCCCCATTCTTCGCGCTGGCGTCCATGCCTATTCATCAGGATGTTTAGCTAATCCAGGTGGCAGCATGAAGGGTCGTCCACGTCCCCGAGGTGCCGAGTTGGCCGGGCCAGCCTCAATCCCAATGAAGCAGTTATTGAAGAAGTTGGTGGTGCTTAGACATCGCCTCCGCCATAATGGGAAAGTCCGATGATGAATTAAAGGCACATCGATTCTCCCACGGAGCTATCAGGAGTCCAATTGCGTCTGCCGTTGGTACATGATTATTCAAAGATTGAAGGCGCAGATTGTCAGAAGCCATGCAGACGTAAAAGTTTTAATGCAACGTCTCGGTTTTGTTGTTGTTGTTGTTTTGAGTATATGTAGGCGTTTTCGCCATTTTTGTATCTATCAATGGTTGAGCAGAGCTCCCGGTTGTAAAATTTCAATGAAGCACTGTTAGCCTGGTTATGTATGGACTTTTGAGACTTCTTGCCTTATGAATGCCAGTTTCTTTACATCTTTGTTATACCATGTTAGAGCAGCTCAGAATTGGAGGATCCAGTCAAGTTGTAGCTGTTATAGGATGATGTTGTAATGGATCACTGTAATGGTTACAGAGTCTAATCGGTTCCTGTGATTTCCTTAGCGCTGAATGACTTGGAATTGGAGGATCCAGTCAAGTCTTCTCTTTAGTTTCTTGAAGCCCTGAACCAGGAGGATCCTGCGTTTAGAGTTTTTCCCCTACAAACCAATGTAAGCCTGTTTCCCAGAGCTGTTTGTTCACCTTTCCTCTAAGTCCTCCACCTGCTCATATTTTAATCAACCCACTGGCTGAAGTTAGGATTCCAGACCTCCTTTGTTACTTACGTACCAGAACTAGTCCCTGAGTTAGAGTAATATCTCCTCAAGTCTTTATCTCCATTTGATCACCCCTTTATAAACAAATCGTGACATTAAACTGATGGGTGTCGGGCTCTGCTTTTGCAAGAAATCCAGGAGTGACTTTTGTCGCCAACATTTCTGGGGTCGTTGCTGGGGATGAAGTTGAATATTTTCCCCAGAATTGAATGACAACGATCAACTGATTCCGAAGGTGCATCGGATATCAGAATTATCAAGATTGCTACTGTGCACCTAGTGACTCCATTGTGACGACTCTGCTGGGGAGAAATTGCACTAATTAATTGTGGCTTTCAGAGGCAGACACACGCGGTCTCACCCACAGCTGCCTCTAGCTACACCTAAAGCTGATCCAGAGGTGGTTCTCAAAAGAGGAAAGAGCTCTGCAGAAGAAGCTTCCATCGCCAAAACAGGTAATCCACCATATCCTTTTGTAAGAACTCCTTTTTCTCCTCCTCAGTTTCTTAATAGACCTCCTTCAGAGGTTTCCCGGTTCTTGAACTTTGGGAGTGTTCCTGCCGAGTTTTCTCCTCCTGGTCTAGGATTGGAGGGAGAAATCCTTGTCACTCCCCTCTCCTCTGAAGTTTTTCCTTGGCATAGACCAGGGACTATAGAAAATTTCCCCACTCTTGCACAGAGAGGAGCACCTGTTGACTTGAGCTCGTTATCCTTCTCCTTCGATCCTCTCTTGTTTCCCACTCCAATCCGGGACTCATTCTCGATAGCCCCTTCGCGACCTCCTTCTCCTCCAAGTTCTCGTCCACCTAATATTCCCATGGCTGGTGCTAATCCCCCACTGAATAGAATGGATTCCATAGTCGCTGCTAGGTATGCTCCTTTAATCCTACCTCATCCTATGAATCCTCTCCCTACTGGATACTACTTGAAATACATGCCCAAGTTCATTGGACAAGGGGACATAACTGCAAAAGATCACTTGGTTTCTTTCTACAGTTATGCAGACAACCTAAACATTGAAAATGAAGATGTCTAGATGAGAGTCTTTGTCCAAAACTTGGATGGCGAGGTGAGGAAATGGTTTAGAGGATTTCCCCTGGGATCTATTGCTGGAATTGAAGCCCTAGATAATGTTTTCCTGAGGCAGTGGGGAGATAGGAAAGATTTCATGTATTACATGACAGAGTTTGGGTCTTTGAAGAAGATGGAAGGAGAGTCTATCTTTGACTTCTCCAAAAGATTCAATAAAATGTATAATAATATTCCTGCCGAAGTAAAGCCCTCAGAAGCCTCTGCCCAAATTTCATATGCTGGTGCATTTGACCCTGATTTCTGCCTTTTATTGAGAGAAATAAGAGCCACCTCCCTAGCACAAATGAAAGACGCGGCTGTAGAGGTGGAATCCAATATATTGGCAGCTAACAGACTGAGGAACAAGGCCGACGCAGATAGAAGAAAGGGAAAATATGAAGCCTCAACTTCTGGCACATCGATGCCCCACCCTCAGGTGGATGAGTTGACCAGGATGATGAAGTCTCTATCTGCAGAGATGGAGAGGATGAGGGTGGAAGGGAGGCAAGCACACAAAGGTCCCCATAACGCTGAAAACAAGGGAGGAGGTTTCAGAAGACCAAATAATTTTTCTCCCCCCAATGTGCAAAAGGAAAGAGGAAGAGACAGAGAAGACCAAAGAATTCAGGCCCCTTTTCAGAACAATTTTGTGGCCGAAGATGAAGAAGGGGAAACAAACAAATTTGAACCTGAAATCCATTGCTTTGGAAATACTCCTCCCTTTCCTCATCTCACTCAATCAGCATATGAGGAGTCTCTCATGGATGGTCAACTAAATGAATTGAGCAAGGGAGATAAGGCTGGAGGCAGCCGAGGCAGGTATAACCTGAGGTCCGACAAAAAGACAATAGCACCTGATATTCTTGAGCAGTCCACTAGAATAGAGAAGCATGCTAATAAGGTAGCAGACGGCCATAGAGGTAAGAAGGCTCAACCCCTCTCTCCCATTGTCCATAATCATGTCCCTGAAATAAGAGAAATTCCAAAGCTTGCATCTTCTTTTAATTTCGAGCATGAAATTCAAAAGATCAGAATCCCTGTGCCCCTCATCGAGCTAATTAAACATGAAGAATTCAAAAAACGCTTCTCTGATCTTTTGCAGTCTGAAACCTCATGCCCTCCCACAGACTCCATAAACCTCCAAGATGAGAAGCCAACAATTGTCCTAGGACCCATGGTAGAAGATAGAGATGACTCATCCCCTCCTTTCTACACATCCCTGAACATACATGATAAAGTGTTGCACAACTGCTTGATGGATTTAGGGGCCTCTCACAATCTCATGCCCAAAACTGTCATGGAAGAGCTTGGGCTAGAAGTCACCAGAGCCTATCATGACCTCTATTCTTTTGACTCCAGAAGGGTGCAATGTTTGGGAGTCATCAAGGACCTGGTAGTTTCTTTGTTTTAGCTGCCCATGAAGAGTATGGTCATGGATATTGTGATAGTTGATGTTCCTCCCAAGTTTGGCATGTTGTTGTCAAGGTCTTGGATCAAGAGACTTGGAGGAACGTTACAGATGGATCTTACATATGCCACCATTCGAGTTTTTGGAGGGGAACACAGGAGGTTGTACAAAGAAGCCCAACTAGCCTATATTGTCAGTGATGAAGTGAACCCCACAAATCACCCCATTTTTGCACTTGACACTGGCCTAGGGTCTAGTTTGTTACAGATCACTGAGACTCCTGAGGCCCCTTTGCAGATCAGAAAACAACCCATTCTTAATCGGGAGATACCTCCTCCAACCACCTCTGTTTGGAATATGTTCTTTGATGGAGCTTCCTCCAGTGTAGGTGCAGGTGCCGGAGTGGTATTCATATCACCCTGTCAAGAGACCATATCTCTGTCATACAAGCTGGAATTCGAAATCACCAACAATGTGGCAGAGTATGAAGCTCTTGTTCTAGGTATGAGGGCTGTGAAAGAAATGGGAATAAAAGAGATGGTTGTGTTTGGAGATGCCGAATTAATCATCCAGTAGGTCAAAAATGCCTATTGTGCCAAAAATCGCCGGCTCAAGAATTACAGAAATGAGGTGTGGGACCTGGTTGATAATTTCTTCCTGGTTTTTAACATTTCTTTCATCCCAAGGGAAGAAAATACTTCAGCCGATTCTCTAGCTGCCTCAGCTATTTGGCTTGAAGTTCCTCTGTCGCCTATGATCAAATCTGATGTTGAAATAAGATATAGACCCTCTGTATCGGACAATGTCAAGCATTGAAAGGTATTTGAAGACGATCAGGAGATTGAACAGTTTCTTCAATCCGTTGATGACTTTTTTGCGTTGCATATAGATGAGGATCCTAACATCGAGGGGGACCCCCACCCTGGGGTGTTTTTAAATAAAATTGCTAATCATCAAATTATGCAACTACCGAGCAATTACATTCCGAAAGGACTTATCCCATTGAAAAGGTTGTTCGATGGGAATGATGTGGCAGTAAAGGGTAGAGTTTCAGGTGATGATGCTGACACAGCTGAGTGCAACATAGGCACACCAGAGGAGCCTAAGTTTGTCAAGTTGTCAAGGAGTTTGACCGAGGAGCAGAGGGCCGAATATATTGATTTGCTGAGGGAGTTTGCTGATGTGTTCGCGTGGACCTACGAAGACCTCAAGACATACGACACATCAGTCATTGAGCACAAGATCCTGCTGAAAGAAGAGGCTAGGCCATTCAAGTAGAAGCTAAGACAGATAAACCCCATGTTTCTACCTGTCATGGAGAAAGAGGTGAAGAAGTTGTTGGATGCCCAAATCATTGTCCCCTTAAGATACTCCAACTGGGTAGCCAATTTGGTTCCGGTAAGAAAGAAGAGTGGGGAAATTAGACTCTGTGTTGATTTCAGGAACCTGAACAGGAGTTCAAGGAAAGATAATTATCCCCTGCCCAACATGGATCACATATTGCAGAAGGTCACCAGTGCATCAAGAATATCCATGATTGATGGTTTCTCTGGATACAATCAGATATCAGTCATGCCTGAGGACAGAGAAAAGACAACTTTCACCACTCCTTGGGGCACGTTCATGTACGCCAAAATGCCTTTTGGGTTGATGAATGAAGGAGCCACATTCCAGCGAGCCATGGACATAGCCTTCATCGGGGAAAAGGATAAGTTTGTGGTGATTTACCTAGATGACATAACAGTCTTCTCCAAGACTAATAAAGAGCACCGCTACCACTTGAAGAAGGTTTTCCTGAAGTATCAGAGGTATGGCCTATCTTTAAACCCCAAGAAATCATTGTTTTCTATGAAAGAGGAAAATCTATTAGGCTATATAGTATCAGTTGAAGGGGTGAGAATTGATCCTAGCAGGGTGGAAGCAATTCAGACCATGTCACTCCCCAGATCTAAGAAAGAGGTTCAGGCATTTTTGGGGAAGATTAATTTTCTGAGGAGATTCATCTCAAATTTTGCTGAGCTGGTGAAACACATCACAACCATGCTCAGAAAGGGAAATGAAGTAAAATGGACCACTGAACCCAGGGAATCTTTTGTCCAAATAAAGAAGGCGTTGAATGAGGCACCTATGCTAATCAGTCCCGATTATTCCAAAGATTTTCTGATATTTTATTTTGCTTCCTATGATACAGTAGCGGCAGTTTTGTTGCAGAAAAATGATCAAGGGCAAGAGAAACCTATTACCTTCTATAGCAGGGCATTAAGAGATGCATAGCTATGGTATGAGGTCATGGAGAAGCAGGCCTATGCCCTGATGAAGGCTCTTAAGGCTTTTAGAGTTTATGTCTTGCACTCAAAAACCACTGCATATGTCCCTTCAACCTCTGTGAAGGACATTCTTATACAGCCTGACATAGATGGGAGGAGAGGTAAATGGATCGCCAAGATCCTAGAATTTGATCTGGATATTAAGCCCACCAAGTTGATAAAGGGGCAGGGCTTGGCCAAGTTGTTGGCTGAATCCAATTGCAAAGACTTGGTAATTAACTTCATCAATGAGCAAGCTAAGCCATCCAACAAGCATTTCCAGGGTGCCCTATCACTAGCATCATGCCCCTGGTACAAGGATATCTTGTATTTTCTGCAAGAATTAAAGCCCCCTGATGGGTTGGGAAAAAGTAAGGCCAGAGCTTTAAAGCTCAAAGCGGTCAGATATTGCCTCATTGACCAAGCCTTGTATTGGAAATACCCTCTGGGGGTATTACTAAGGTGTTTGGACCCGCAGCAAGCCTAGAAGGTTATGTTCGATTTCCATAGCGGTCTCTGTGGAGGTCATCATTTTTGGAAGACCACAGCTCACAAGATCCTCCGAGCTGGGTATTACTAGCCCACCTTATTTCCTAATGTTTGCAGGGAAATCAGAGCTTGCATCAAATGCCAGAAGTTCTCAGGAAAGAAGCAACTCAAATCTCTGCCATTAAAGCCTATAGTAGTTTCAACACCCTTTCAGCAGTGGGGATTGGACTTCATCAGAGAAATTCATCCTCCCTCAAGTGGCCAACACAGATGGATTCTGACTGCGACCGACTATTTCACCAAATGGATAGAAGCTATCCCTACCAGAAGAACTTCTCACAAAGTTATCATCAGCTTCCTGGAATATATTATAGCCAGATTTGGTTTCCCCAGCAGAATTGTCGCTGATAATGCCTCCCCCTTTCGGTTTGAGCCTCTGGTCAAGTTCTGTGAACAGTTTGAGATTTCACTGGTTCACTCTACTCCCTACTATCCTCAAGGAAACGGACTGGCAGAGTCCTCCAATAAAAGTCTGATCAAGCTCATCAAGAAGCTACTGGAGGACAATAAAAGGGCCTGGGACTCAAAGCTCAAATTTGCTCTTTGGGATGATCGGGTGACAACCAAGAAATCCCTGGGCATCTCACCTTTCCAACTTGTTTACGGAATAGAGGTCGTTTTCCCCACTCATCTCGCCTTATCTGTGGCAAATTTCCTCCAGGACCTTGAAGGAGAACCTAACCATGTGGTCAGGAGGATTCATCAGATGGTGGAAGTGTAGCAGATCAGAGAATAGGTCATGAGCAGGGCCTACAATCATCAACAGAAGATCAAGCAGGATTTTGACAAGAAGAGAAGAAAGAAGGAGTTCGAGCAGGGTGATATGGTGCTCAAATGGGATGCACCCAAGCAATACAAGGGAAAGCACAGTAAGTTTGATGCCCTCTAGTTTGTGCCTTTCAAGATCCTTGAAGTATTTGCAAACAACACTTACAGGCTACAGGATCTGGAAGGCCAAGAAGTTTTTAGTGGCCCAGTAAATGGGCATTTCTTGAAAAAATGTTTTGTGTGAGCCGCAGTCGACTCTTTCACCTTGTAAATATTGTTTTTGTTTTGTTTTCAGTTTAATAAATGACTCCATAGCCCAATAGCAAGGCACTAAATCTGCAAAAAGTGTTCTTAGAGCATCACATGGATGACTCTATCCCCCATGGAGCCAAATGTTAGCGATATTTCTTATAAGGGGGTTAGAATACAAAAGAGTGGGTTAAAAAACCACTTACCATAACTATCGGGCGCGAAATATGCCTGTGGTAAGCGGCGAGCAAATTTTGACGGCAGAGATTTGCGCGCCCGGATCAACGGCGTGCATCGGATTCCGGAGCCCCCCTGCCTTTCTACCTTTAAGCGGAAGGGCGGGGTCCAGAATCGAGGGTGCACTTCTTCAACGACCAAGATCAAAGCGCCCAGATCAGCGGTGCTCAAGGCAATTCCGAACCCCCCCTGCCTTTCTACCTTTAAGTAGAGGGGGGGGTCCGGAATCAGGTGCGCAGCTTCTCAATGGCCAAGATCTAAGCGCTCAGATCAACGGCGCTCGCGCGATCCTGTCCTTCTCAGCTACTCTGATCTTACCCAATGTGGGCCCTCCCCCCTGTTGTGCCATCCTACGAAGCCACCTTTCCCCTGTTGCCATGTGCCATCTGTCCTTCCCCACTCTTTAGTCTAGGCAGTCCTTTCCCCATCTCATCATCCACTCACCACTTGCCATGTGTCCCGCTCCCCTCCACGTCAGCCTCCCACTAAAATGTTCCCATTACGTCTCATCTCCTACCTCCTCCACTTATTTCCTTCTACCATGTGTCTCCCCTGTAACCTCTCTCACCCCTCATCACTTCATGCCTCACCCTCATAACTTTGGCGACACTACTCCTGTCGTGCACCCCATTCTTCGCTCTGGCCTCCATGCCTGTTCATCAAGCCGTTCAGCTAATCCAGGTGGCAGCATGAAGGGCTGTCCACGTCCCCGAGGTGCCGAGTTGGTCGAGCCAGCCTCAACCCCAATGAAGCAGTTATTGAATCAGTTGGTGGTGGTTAGACATCATCTCCGCCATAATGGGAAAGTCCGGCGACAAATTAAAGGCACGTCAATTCGCCCACGGAGCTGTCAGGAGTCCGATTGCATCTGCCGTTGGTACATGATTATTCAAAGATTGTAGGTGTAGATTTTCAGAAGCCATGCAGACGCAAAATTTTTAATGCAACTTCTCAGTTTTTTTGTTGTTGTTGTTTTGAGTATATGTAGGCATTTTTGCCATTTTTGTATCTATTGATGGTTGAGCAGAGCTCCCGGTTGTAAAATTTCAATGAAGCACTGTTAGCCTAGTTATGTATGGACTTTTGAGACTTCTTGCCTTATGAATGCCAGTTTCTTTACATCTTTGTTATACCATGTTAGAGCAGCTCGGAATTGGAGGATCCAGTTGAGTTGTAGCTATTATAGGATGATGTTGTAATGGATCACTGTAATGGTTACGGAGTCTCTAATCGGTTCCTGTGATTTCCTTAGCGCTGAATGACTTGGAATTGGAGGATCCAGTCAAGTCTTCTTTTCAGTTTCTTGAAGCATTGAACCAGGAGGATCCTGCATTCAGAGTTTTTCCCCTACAAACCGCTGTAAGCCTGTTGCCCAGAGCTGTTTGTTCACCTTTCCTCTAAGTCCTCCACCTGCTCATCTTTTAATCAACCCACTGGCTGAAGTTAGGATTCCATACCTCCTTTGTTACTTACATACCAGACCCAGTCCTTGAGTTAGAGTAGTATCTCCTCGAGTCTTTATCTCCATTTGATCACCCCTTTATAAACAAATCGTGACATTAAACTGATGGGTGTCGAGCTTTGCTCCTGCAAGAAATCCAGGAGTGACTTCCATCACCAACAGAAATCTAACGGTCACGATATGTTCCTGACATAGGTTGATCTGACGGTTCATATTCTCCTCGATCTTAATGGCCATTGATTTGTGGCTTAACACCCGATTGGTCCATGATCTCTATTTAAAGGGCATCGAGGTTCATTTGTCGATGATCGATTGTGAGAAACTGTCTTGTAAAATCTCTCTATAATCGTTTTATTTTGCATTAATAAAACTAGTACATATTGTAAAAATTCTGACATTTTATTTGCAGCGTTATGGACAAAATTGTCCATATTGTCGCAAAATAGAGGAAATTTAAAAAAAAATAAAATCATATTGCTCGATAATGTCGGTCTTTCCACGTTAATGTCTCTCTTGCCATGTTGATGTCTCTCTTGCCACGTTAACATCTCTCTTTCCACATTTTTGACATAGACGTCATTCTTGCCACATTTGTGAAGATTGATAGACGTTAACGTTGTTCTTGCCACAACATATAGTCATTTATATGTTGTAACAATGAATTATCTATAGTAGATACATCAGATTATTAGTGTTTCCCAGACTTGACTAGCCAAGTTAGGAACATTACATCATCTTATTGTAGGTTATCCACGGTTTGGGAGGAGGAGCGATTTGGATAAGAGGCTCTTGGATTTGTTCTAAGGGGGGCCATTTACCTTTCTCTGTAGGGCCATGGCACTAGGAGGTTGGTTGGTATTTATTAAGGGTCGAACCCTCTCTTTGAAGAGTAGTGAGACCATTGTGAGGGATCTGTGAGGTTTGGATTATGCCGCGTGGCCCTTGAGTAGGCTACATGGGGTAGAGGAGGGCCACGGGCCCCTTATTGCTGAGCAAAGAGGGTTTGAGAGGGTCGTAGGCCCATCTGGTTGAAGCCGTGGGGTTTGGTGAGGATTGTGAGTCCATTTGCCAAGTCATGAGGGTAAGAAGGAAGGTTGTGGGGCCTCTTGCAGATTTGTGGAGGCTTTGGAGGAGGTCTTCAGCCCTATTCTGTGAATTTAGGGGATCGAAGGAGGCTTGGGGAGCTTGAAGCAGCTCAAAAACACTTGTTGGGGAGACAGTGGCATTATCCAGGTTTTGTTTGAGTTTTGCGGTATTTTTGCTGATGTATTACAGCTATTGTAGCAACCAATAGTTGTTTATTCTTGTTGTGTATTAGATTGCATTCATAATAAAATGCCAAATTTGTCTCTTCAGTCTTATGTGTAATTCGATGGTATGCAATATGTTTGATGAAATGCCCACCAGAAAAATACATGCAAACTGTTTGTAGAAAGCACTCAATCCGCATAATAACATATGTAATGCAAAACATTTGACAAAGGCATACAACCAGAACAATAAAATTGACATCAAACACAATATCCTAGCACAACTCTATTGGGGGATATTATATAGTTGGTAGAGTCTCAAGCTAGTATAGAATTTAGACAATGGAATTACAGAATCGACCACAAAATCTAAACCTTACAAGCAATTGATTTGACGTATTTAGACACAATTAAAAAAAAAAAAATCTTCGTCTTTGGATATTTGAAAAGGCAAATAGAAGCATTACACTTTGCTGACTGACGAGATGGCATTGGTCACCCCACTTTGCATTGCTATCAAAATTGTGCATAGTTAACAACATACACACTTTCTATAATAAAGCAAGCTCTAAACATGCAATAATTCCATTTTAATTTAATCTATAAATCTCACTCCCAGAGTAAATTTTTCACAAATATATCTATCCATCAATCTCTTTACTCAAATGTTGTCACTTCCTCCTCCTTATTTTCCCAAAGTTCTGTTTCTCAGAAAAATACATCTAATCAAGAATTTACTACGATTACAGTGTACTGTACCTGGACAAAGGACAAACCACCAGGATCATGCATATAACAGATCCAATAGTATGGGTGAGCATCATCAAGGTTGTTGTCACTTAGTTTTAGATTTCCCAAAGAAGCCTTTACACCAAAGGTGGATGGAAAGACCTGGAAAAAACATAAAACTCAGGACAAAGAGTGTTATAACTAAATGGAATTCTCTGCAAGGAGAAAACTTTGATGGTACTTTTGGTATACCTTTATATCAGCATGTAAGTTATCTTGATACAAAGTAGCAAGATGGGTTTCATTTTTATTGTTCAGAACAAACTGTGCCCATGCCATACTTGGGACTAGCGAGAAAATCACTCTATCTTTGCCTTTCCCAAGCAGCCCTTTCACAATAGAGTCCTTCTGGTTGATAGTTGAAATTGACTCTTCTTTACTGTTCTTTTCACCAAATTCTTGCTTGATAATTGTCGTGAGTGTATCAATTTATTTTTCATCAATATCTTTTTCCATGTCTTCAATGTTTATAGCATTCACAAAATTCAATAATGACAGAATTGTTGGCCTGTTAAAGTAAAAGAGAGCATAGCTAGTGAAAGCATTACCTGTGCAAGACATTTGCGATTTATACATTATCAAATTAGACATGTGCTATGTATATAATGTGCCAATAACATGAATGGCTAACACAAATACCAAACCTCCATGACTGAAAGTGAAACATAAAATTAGAGAAATAATGTATAACGTGCTTGCCCCTTGGCAGGGCGTTGATGAAAATATCTGCTACCTGCTCATCATTTTGAATATATTGAAGATGAACTGCCCCATGCTGAACCTAGTCTCTGATGAAATGATATATGATATCAATATTCTTTGACTTGTCATGAAACACTGGATTCTCAGAGAGTTTTATACAAATTTGATTATCGCAGTGAATGACTGTTGAACTCAACTCACGACCAAATAACCCAACCAAAAACTTACAAAGCCAGATGGCCTCACAACTAGCTTGACTGGTTGCCATGTACTCTACCTTGGTCCAACTCAAAGCTACTGACCTCAGTTTCCAGCTGAACTAGGAAACATCTCCCACCCCCAACCCAAAATAACACCTTAAGGTGCTCTCCCTGCTAATGGCACATCCTGCCCGGTCTGAGTCTGTGTAGCCAACCAAACTCACCCCATATCCTCTGACATAGTCCAATATGAAATCCATTGATCCTGAAATGTACCTCAGCACATGTTTTGCCCCAATCCAATGAACACTCCTAGGCTCCACCATGTACTGGCTGAGAGTGTTCACGACAAAAAAAATATTTGGTCTATTGTTGACCAGATACATCCAGGACCCAATCAATTTCTTGTATTTCGTAGCATCCTCCAACTGGGAATATGAAGCACTAAGCTTCTTCCAGTTGGTGACCATAGGTGTAGACATGAGCCTATAGTCCTCCATATGAAATCTGCTCAATATGTCTGCAACATACTTCCCTTGTCCCAGAAAGATATGACCCACCTACGGCCAAACCTCCATGCCCAGGAAATAGTGCATCAACCCGATGTCCTTCATCTCAAACTCTGATGTAAGGCCCTGCTTGCAATCAACTATGAGATGCTCTGCTCCCGTGATGAACAAATCATCCACATATAGTATGAGAATGAGTGTATCCTCACCTCGTATAATATAGTAGAGGTTAGGATTTCCCTCACTCTTCTCAAATCCCATCTGAAGCAATTAAGCATCTATCCTAGAATACCAAGCTCTTGGAGCTTGCTTCAGACCATAAAGTGCCTTTCTCAGAAGACACACATGGGACTCTCTCCCCAACACCTCAAACCCCTGTGGTTGTTCTATGTATTCCTCCTCCTCTATAAATCCATTCAGAAAAGCAGTCTTTACATCCATTTGATGTATCCTCCAACCCATCTCTGCTGCAATGTCAATAATGCTCCGGATATAAGTGTATCTCGCAACTAGGGAAAATGTCTCATCATAGTTGGCTCCCTCTATTTGAGAGAATCCTCTCGCCACAGATCGGACCTTGTGTTTCTCTATGCTGCCATCTACAGCATACTTGGTCTTATACAACCACCTGGAAGTCACAACTGACTTCCCCTTAGGCCTCGACAACACCTCTCACACATCATTTCACATGATGGAGTCCTACTCCTCCTGCATGGCCTCTCACCAAACATGCTGGTCAATTGCCTGCGCAAATTTCATGGGCTCTGCATCTGTGATGCTTGTCACCATAGCCAAGTAAGATCCAAGCCTCTCTGGCGCTCTACTCTCTCTCATCAACCGCTTGGGCTCTCCTAGATACTTATTGGCTTCCTTTAGGGTCTCCTAAAACCATCTCAATTTCTTCTTCCTTGGAGTAATCTTTGTTCCCCACAAATATCGAGTGGAGAGTTGACCTTTTTCCTTCAAGGAAAGAGATGTTAATAATTATTTTCTTCTCATTTTTTGGAAAATAAGAGGTACTTCTAGAATATGAATCTTTATATCTATTTCTCTTTGGAAATAGCTTTCAATGACTTTTCTCTTGTCCAAATCTGAGTTCATATTAAAAGTTACATCTCCTAGAAGTTCACTGCTGCCCATTTTTTGCATTTTTTTCTGGTGTAATCAAGGTCACAGACCCTCTTCTGTCACTGACAAGAGAAAAACCGGCAAGAAGTGGAAAAAATTTTATATCGGCTGTTGATAATAATTTTGATTGAAAAGCCCACAGGGGTGTAGACTGATTGGCAAGTGCAAAACACTATTTCCCAAATGGTGCAAAATCAGGTGCAAAACACTATTTCCCAAATGGTGCAAAATTGGAAGATTTTCACTGGGACAAAGTTGCATGGAATATTGAAAATATGAAAGGTTGACTAGGAAGAATCTCCCACATTTGCTATCCCATGTCTTTTCTCCTTCATATACAGTGTCAAAAATGGCCAAAAAGTGTTGTAATAGTGGATTTGGTCTCGTTTTTCCAATTTTACTCAAAATCCTTTGGAATCTGTCCAAATGCTCTTCTAGGTTTTCTTGTGCCTGCCCATATTCTTTATTTGTCCAAATTTCATCATCAACATAGTTGCTGGCAGTAAATACGATCTTGTCCTCCAAAAATTGCATTTTACTAGTTTTTGGGAATTTAGTGCTGAATTTACAAAGTTGAGCTCAAGGAAATTTTATGGACATCATCGGTGCAAAATTCCATTTAAAATTTCTACTCAATAACATAAATAGATAACAGACGAAGCAACAACAATAAATTTGAGACCAGTTAGAGTGGATAGATATAGCTAGGAGCATAAATCTTCTAGGGAACAATAAAACTATTTTTTTGAATATTTTTTAAGCTTTTCTTGAATAAAAAAAGTATAAGAATGGAGTTGTTGACCCACTATGAAAGTTGGAAAGACAGGCATTGGAATCATGTGGCATCTTTCTCAACATACAAGTCAACAAAATTGTAAAAAGATTGTCCCCAAAACTTTCATTCAAACCAAGATTAATAGAAGGTAGAATCTCAAGGATGAATGTAAATGATTAAAAGGGAACAAAGTATTTGGGATATGAGGATTTCCTTCAAATTGAATCTTATTGTCTGGCTCATTCTATTCATAGCACTCCCAATCAAAGATAGGCTTCAAAAAAAGACCTCATAAATGGAAATCGCAAGAGAATGCTAGTCATGTTTTATGGATGTAGTCATTACCTATTGAGATTTACATTTGGATCGAAAGGTTTTTTGCAAGGATGTTCACTTGGTAAGCCATCATTCTTCAGGATCGTCGATGTTGTCGTCAACCTGTTTATAGTGTTTGGCAGGTCATCAAAATGGTCACCTTGCATTTCTTTTGGAAAAAAAGACATACGAGGACATTCAAAGATTGGCCCAAAGAAAGAATGACTAGAGAGGACAAGTTTTTGTTTCTAGATTCTATAGCTATTCACTGCTCAGCTCATCTAGGTTCCTTAAGGAAAGATTGTGATATGTTAGATATAGGCACTAAATCTCATGTTCTTGCCCTACTTGTTTGGGTAAGCAGGGAAAAAGGTTATATTGGTATAATGATGGATCTCTATGCACTCTGTGAAGGGAGGGCAATTGCTTTCCTTCCACAAATATATCAATTTTCTTCCAAAAACGAAAAGTCAGTTATCTTGCCGATAGCTCCCATTTTGTATTAAATTGGAAAATTAGCAGATAAACTTCAGTAACCATCAATTTAAGATCTGCCAAAATATATGAGCCAATATGAAGCAATTGAATCGCTTCCAAAATGCCATAACTGATAATACATAATACATCAACGTGTACTGTTTGCTGAGCTCGGGTCTAGTGGTTGGGAGGGTCATCGCCATGCAAATGACCCAGGTTCAAACACTGCCGGACATAAAGCCCTAGAACAAGGTATGTGTTGGCCGAGTTTGATGGCTCCCCTCATTGAAGTGGGACGGTGACAATGTGGCGTTGGGTTCATAGCTTCCCACAGATCCAAAAACACACTTACCCTTGCCAAAAAGAAAAAAAGCATAAGCGTGAACTGCTTTAAAGAACTGATTTCAGGTTTCTGTGGTGTGAGTTTTCAGGTTTCTGTGGTGTGAGTTTTCAGAGTTTGAATCCTTACCTGGATTCATCTTCACAACAATTAGTCGATGAATCCAGGTAAGGATTCAAAACGTCAACAAAAAATGAACTCTACTGTGGTTAATCCGGAAGATACAAACTGCTTTATATTCTTTCTTTACGCTTTGTGAATTACCTACTTTTGAAGACAACACTGTCATCCTATACCATACAAATTATAATAAGGAGTGTAGATGGACTCCAAACAAGAGGTCAAAGTTAAAGGAAAAAGAGTTTTAGACAATCAAGATGTTGTTGTAAACACTTAGGGATTAGAACCCACTGGAGCCTTGGAAATGAATCAAACAACTGGAGATATATTTAGCACATTCTGTAATTGAACAATAGCGGGAGAATACTAGGTTGAAGAAGATGATTGTTGAGCTAGAGGTTGCCCTAAATCCTGAACTGTTGTTCACACCCCCTTGCCATTGAGAGGGTTGGCTAGAGCTTGGGTGCCAACATTCATCTATTTAATGTAGTCTCATAGCTCTTCTATGGGTTTCTCTCACTGCTACATGATTCCCATCCACTACAACATTGTAGTGTATATGGTGAGACTCTCCTTCATGGCTTTCCACAACTACTCCTTAATACTTTGGCCTTAATAAAGAAGAGGAACCACCATATACATCAAGCCCCATAATTGTTGATTCTCTTGGTTCTTTTCAGTCTCTAAGTTTGCTTGCAATAATGGAGTTTGCTAGTGCAATTGTATCCACAAAGAACAAACCACATCTATTGCCTCAGTAGGCCACCTATTTCCATTCTAATCAGAGGTTCTCCGATTAAAATGAAACCAACTCCAATTCCTGTTCCAAATTCTACCTCACTTGTACTTAGAGATCCGTGTCAATGGTCATCAGATGAGGAAAGGTGGTAAGAAACGAGGACCAGGGAAGATTTAGAAGGGGAAGAAGGGAGATTCAAGGTCTTCTAACTAGGAGAAGAAAGACTTGAGGCATGTGAAGTGTTTCAAGTGACAAAAGATGGGCCACTATTCTTCTTAGTGTCTCGAGAAGAAAGGAAAGGGTAGTCAACAACAACAATTTGCAAGGAGTGCAAAAGCTTCTGTAAGAGTGGATGAGTTAGCATCCAGTGTTGTGAAAACCTTCTCCATGGGTTTGTGCCTTTCCATTAACACCATTTCTGGTGTAGGGTCGTATGT
>ML776750.1:322651-343683 GCA_009831015.1 Picea engelmannii | reverse complement strand
TATTATGGAAACTCTTCAAATTAAACCTTGGTCAGAGGCTGACTTGGCCTGTACTCCAGCCGAGCTTCCTGTCTTGAGACACTGGACTCCCCCTACCCCCTCCCTCGCGACCTCACCTCCCCCTGCCAAACCTCTTCCAATTAGCCCTTCCCTTTGGTCCCCCCCTCCATTTGACTTCCTCAAACTCAACTTTGACGGGGCCTCAAAGGGAAACCCAGGAGCTGCAGGCTATGGAGTAGTCTTTCGAGACTATCTTGGGCATATTAAAGCCATAGGAGCAGGGCCCCTCGGGCATTCCTCGAATAATGTAGCGGAACTTTGGGGCCTTATCAGTGGTCTGCAAATGGCCTCCCAGAACAATTATACGAGGCTCATAGTTGAAGGGGACTCTCAAGTAATAATTGGCTTGCTGCGCAAAATTCTACACGGAGTCAATCCGGATAATATCTCACCCAGTTGGAGACTCACGTATGGATTGCAGATCATTGCAAAACTGTTGCACCCTCAGCAGGTGATTGTCCCCACGCACGTCCGAAGAAAAGCGAATCAGGTTGCAGATGAATTGGCTAATGTGGGCATTGATTGGCAAGGACCGGACCTCCGCTGCTACTCAGCCCAGAATCCTGAACATCCAATCCTTCAGCAGTGCATGCAAAAGGTTGGTTCAGTGGATGCCTCTCCGGATGGAGTGCTAGTGGACTCCCCATGGCATAGATTGGGACCGGACGCGTTGCAGACCCACACGCAGGCACGTGATCGCCCCGTGCCGCAGGGCTCTGCTGTCCTGAGAATTTAACGTGCATAAATTGGATATGATGGGCAAGGTCAGGGGCATTTATGCCACCCTTCGCTTACCACATATCAGTAACATGGCATGGTTAGTGGCATTCGTTATTCCTCCCTTCTCGCGTTTGGAAGGGCTCCTCCCTTCACGACGCAAGCACACCTCGGCCTCCACAGCAACTTGGTCCACCGGCTACCTGCCATTTTGGCTCCTTGCTCCTCGCGCAACACATCGTCCACCTGCACACATGAGGGAATGCATCAGAGGGAAGCCCAAGTAGGGCTCCCCATGGAAACCTTGCTGACCTTCCCTCTTGCCTTCAACCTCCCCGATTACAGGCTCCTCTACCCATCCGCCAATTCTGTCCCCGAGTGTCACCCCTACTCCTACGAAGACTAAAAGGCGAAGACCTTCGGACACCACGACTCCTCAGCAGTCTACGCTCCCTCGTGCCATGGCCACCATCCCGAGCGGCTCGCCTATGACTCTGCGCAGTCCTATTGACCCCCAGATGCAATTCTTCGCGTCTATGTCTTTCCCTGCATCCTCGAGTACCTGGCGAAGTGAACCTCGGGCTTTCGGGGCAGCCAAGCGACTGCGTCTCCACCCACCGACCCACCCCGACAGAGACAATTTCAACGAAATACTGGGCATCCTATACGACCTCGTCTTCGAGCTCAGAAGAGAGGTGGCGGACCTCAAGTTTCGGTTCCAAGCCACCGAGGACAATTTGGAAACCTTCCTACAGATCCTCTCGACCATGCAAATGGGGTTCTCTGCAGACCCGGCGGGCATTGCACCAGGGGGGAAATTGACACAGGGTTAGATGATATGCTGCAACAAGCAGCAGCGAGGCAGAAGGAAGCGGAGCACAGCGGTCTGCCTGAACACACAGAACGAGAGGAGCACAAGGAGCAAAGGGAGGACGATCAGCCGAACAAGCCCGCGACAGAAACCTGGGCAGAGGACCTCGGCGCCGAGTGGCTAGGATTTTCGCCAGGTGTCTAGCAATCTGTTGATATCCTAGGCTAGGTGGATTTTATTTTGATTATGCTTGTTTTATAATTCTGCAACAGTCTCAGACTGATGACTCAGAAGCTGACTAGACTGGTTTCCCCTCTGTTGGGGCAGTCCAGTAAATACAGCTGGTTATTTTTTGTAATTTTGGAACCCTTGTTCAGCCATAGCAGGCACCATACTTAATATAACTTTCTTACTTACAAAAAAAAAAAAATAATCACCCCTAAATCAATTAAATTATTTTGTATTAATGTTTCACTTATGTATACTTCCACTACAATTTTTCTTCTGTCCAAGTATTTAAAAGTGATGGGTTTTTCGAGCATGAGATCAGCAAGTTGACCTACCACTTGGATTGTTTGAGGAATCTTTATCTTCTTCTTGATATTTTGAGGCATAAGTCCCATACAAATTTGTTGTAAATGGGTACATATTTGATGGCTTGTATTAAGCAAATCTTGACATAATGATTTTACAATTCCCAAAAGAAGTCAAATTCAACCTAGGGTTGCACTATTTTGGTTGGTCTAGTAATTTGGAAAAGGTGGAATTTCAGTATGTTTTCTTGTTGAAAGGGTTGTGTACTTGGTCCAATTATGTAAGAGGTGATTTTCATAGTTGTTATTCCTTACCTTTCTTAGTGATAATCACTAGTGAGGGGTCTTCTACAATCCTTCTTGAGCAAATGTAGAGTTCATAATTGTCTACAAAACTTGATGAGTAAGTTCTATAATTTACCATATCCTTATTATATATTGGTTGAATTGATGTATTGTTGGGGTTTGGTGTATGTTGGGTAGGAAATTTGTGGTTGTTTAGAGGGTGGTTGATTATAATTCTTTTGGGTATGTGATAAGAGGATTCATTGTTGAGATTGGGCTGAATTTTAAACATTGCCTTCACTCCCTTTAATCTCTTGAATTTGAGACCTTTTCACTAGGCTACCCACTGTGTTCACTGTAAAACTATAAAGTACAAAGTAGTCACTGACATTATTCTTTTTTTATTGAAGAAGAAAGAACAACATGGATCTAAGTTCAGCAGTTGTAAGACCACCAAATATTGAAGAACGATAATTGATGGGTTCATAGCCCACAACTCTTTCAATCAATGAAGAATGCCCATTGAAGATCAATTACCAAAACAAAGGGAAGGAAGACCACTTTAATCAATACTAAGCATGATTTTCTATCTAAAAATAACTTTGACATATCAATATTAAGCCCAAATCATCTATGTTTGCTTAGAATGTTTTCCAAAGTAACTTGAAATCATCATTAACTTCATAAATAAACATCACAGTGAACATGCCACTCAAAAATATAAGAAATAAATGATCTAATTTATGATTTTGAAATAATAGCATATTTATACCATATTGAGAAAACCTTTGTCCATTTGAAGCTAGAGAGACCAACTTAGCATAACACCTTAGTTTTCATCACTCGTTGCTTTATCAATAGGAGCATAGCATAAAACCTCAATTTTCATAATTCATTTCTTTATCAATAGGAACAACTATCAAATCAAAGTATTCATTGGGATATAAGAACCCTTATTGTAGGGAGCCAAATATCTACATGGTCAACAAAAGTCCTTTGAAGACGAGAAGGGTTGAAAGGGAAGGGACTGTTGGATTACTGAGAGGGGGGGTGAATCAGTAATAGAGAAATATAATCCTTTTAACCATAAAATTAAAGTGTTATATCAATGTAGCATTATCATCCAATAGTTGCAGAGCAAATAAACAATGAACAAATGAGCAATCATACACATACACAGTACACCAGTGTTTTTATGTGGAAACCCAAAGCAGGAGAAAACCACATAATGTTTTTCTTATATGTATTTAAGAAATACATTCATTGGAAGCACCAACTTCCTTTGTTTTCCAACTACAATTGGAAGGAGGCTCCAACCCCCTAGTTTCTTAGGCTACAACCCGAGGGAAGCTCCAACTCCCCAATTCTTTGGCTACAACCCCCTATGTTCTCCAGCTACAACCAGAAGGTGGATACAACCACATGTCATTTCCATGTCCAACCTCCCTGACGTAGAATTAGAATTATGGAACCATTGTCACACTATCACTGTGTGATATACCACTGTAAAATTGTACCAATCTATACCACTGACCTGCAACCAATCTGTACTATTTCCCTACAATCAACATGTACCTAAACTGAGCATGTATCAAAGAAATACAACAGATACGCGACCTATATTTCTATAGCATGTGTATGTACGTGCCCTATATGTTATTCAGCCTACGTATGTACGCGACCTATCTATTATGCATTTTGCATATGCCTTCTGAAAACTAGGGTTTTCTTTCTTCTGAGAACTTCTGACCCTCTGCAACTTCTTTCACATAGATCTACAACCTGCCACTGTATCTAGACTGTAACTATACCCACTGCATGCATCCTCATACATAACCTTTACCCAAAGGCTCTATATCTCTCTCAAGTCATATGCCAAATGAATGTATGTGTTAGTAACAATTGTGGTATCGGGGTTTCAAAGGGTAAGAGAGCCGAGATCTTTTGAGTCTTGAAAGACTGATGGGATCCTAGCCATTGACCTTGGCAGGACACGCATCAAACATCAGAATGAAAGTCGAGATTTCAGCTCATCGGAGGATCGGAGTTTTTGGAGGCAGGGAACTCTTACATGAGTGAATCGCGATGCACGATTTCCCGATTGAATCAGAGCCATCCATCAGCAGAGGCACGTGGTGAAAGATCCTGCAAAGTTGGGGATCGGGGAGCTGAAAGTCCCATGCACATGACAGTGGGAATCGAAATATCCCGATACCCGATTTCCCGACGGGGCTACGGATCATAGTGGATTACAGGTGGCAGGCTGTCGCTAGTTCGGAGGATGCGTGCTCATGTCACCGTGAACGCCGAAACTCCGATGGAGGGTTTAAGCTATGGTCACATGGAGGCAGTGGTCATGTGGTTCACGTTCTAGCTGGTGGAGGCCATCTTATGGAAGCAGAGCTCATCGAAAATCGGAAGATCGGGAGTTCCGGGTACATGTGCACCTCGGCATCCCGAATCCCGAATCCCCGAAAACCCGAAACCCCGAAGCCTCATCATATACCTATCCCTTGTCACCACGTCATATCCCCGTGTCATGCCGTATGGACTACCTTCATCCCATCTCCACGCCGAGCATGTCAAGTCACCCCTTCCTAATCACCGTCCATTCACCACTCCATGTCAAGTCCTCCAGTCACCATGACGGCCTCCACGTCCACTCGCTAGTCCTACCATGATTTCTCGAAACAAGATCCAAATGGCAGAATATGAAGGTTTCTATGTCCTGTAGGTGCAGAGTTGGCCGGGGCCTTCCTCGATCCCAATGAATCAGTTATTGTAGCAGTTGATGGTGGTTGGACATCATTTCTACCATAAATGGAAAGTCTAGAAATGACTGTAAGCTGGTCATTTCATTCACAAGTCCTTTGGAACGCGATTGTGTCTGACTGAAGTCCACGAACGTCTATAGATTGCAGGTGTAGTGAACACGAAGGCATAATACCATCAATGCAATGTCTCGAATTGGCTTCTATGGGTTTTTCTCTAAGTATTTAGAGGAGATTTCTCACATTTTGTATCTATTGATGGTTGAGCAGAGCTCCCGGTTGTAAAGTTTTAATGAAGCATTGTTGTTCTAGTTATGTATGAACTTTTGAGACTTCTTGCCTTATGAATGCCAGTTTCTTTCATGTCTTTGTTTATACTATGTTAGAGCAGCTCAGAATTGGAAGATCCAATCGAGTTGTAGCTGTTATAGGATGATGTTGTAATGGATCACTGTAATAGTTACGGAGCCTCTAATCGGTTCTTGTGATTTCCCCAATCGCTAAGTGACTTGGAATTGGAGGATCCAGTCAAGTCTTCTTTCAGTTTCTTGAAGCCCTGAACCAGAAGGATCCTGTGTTCAGAGTTTTTCCTCTGCAAACCGCTGCAAGCCTGATGCCTATGGTCGTTTGTTCACCCTTCTTATTAAGTCTTCCACCTGTTCATCCTTAAATCAACCCACTGGCTGAAGTTAGGATTCCAGACCTCCTTCATTCTTGACTTACTATACTCAGTCCCTGAGTTAGAATGATACCTCCTCGAGCCGTTATCTCCATTTGATCACCCTTTAAAAAAAAATTGTGACATTAAACTGATGGGTGTCGAGCTCTGCTCCTGCAAGAAATCCAGGAGTGACTTCCGATGCTAACATTTCTGGCGCCACTGCCGGGGACGAAATTGAAGATTTTCCCTGAGTAGAATGACATTGAGCCTCTGAATCCGAAGGTGCATTGGATCATCAGAGCCTTTCAGATTGCTAAGTTTCACCTGGTGACTCCATTGTGACGACTCCGCTGGGAAGAACCTGCTCTGTTAATTGTGTCTTTCAGAGGCAGGCATACGCGGTCTCATCCACAACTACCTCTAGCTATGCCCGAAACAAATCTAGAGGCAGCACTCAGAAAGGGAAAGGCCTCCGAAGAAGAAGTGTCCATCACTGAACCAAGTAATCCACCATATCCTTCTGTTGGAGCTCCTTTTTGTCCTCCTCAGTTATTTGACAGGCCCGTCTCTGCAGTTTCCCATTTTTTAAATTTTGGGAGTGTTTTTGTTGAGTTTTCCTCTCCTGGTCTGGGACCAGAGGGACAAGACTTTGTCACTCCCCTCTCCCCTGAAGCTATACCTTGGCGTAGACCCAAGGCCGCAGAATATTTCCCCACTCCTACATAAGGAGGAGCACCTGCTGACTTGAGCTCGGTAGCCTGTTCCTTGAATCACCTCTTGTTTCCCACCCCACTCCGAGATTTATTCCCGCTAGCCCCTTCATGAACTCCTTCTCCTCCAAGTTCTCCTCCACCTAACATCCCTATGGCTGGTGCTAATCCCCCTCTAAATAGAATGGACGCCATAGTCACTGCCAGATACGCTCCCTTAGTTCTTCCCCATCCTATGAATCCTCTCTCTCCTGGAGATTACCTGAAATACATGCCCAAGTTCATTGGGGAAGGAGACATAACTACCGAAGAGCACCTAGATGCTTTCTACAGTTATGCAGACAACCTCAATATTGAAAATGAAGATGTCTGGATGAGAGATTTTGTCCAAATCCTGGATGGTGAAGTGAGGAAGTGGTTTAGAGGATTGGCCCCAAGATCTATTGCTGGGATTGAAGCTCTAGATAGCGCTTTCCTGATATAGTGGGGAGATAGGAAGGATTTCATGTATTACATGACTGATTTTGGGTCTTTGAAGAAAATGGAAGGAGATTCGGTCTCTGACTTCTCCAAAAGATTCAATAAAATGTATAATAAGATTGCTGCAGAAATAAAGCCCTCATAAACCTCTACCCAAATTTCCTATGCTGGTGCATTTGACCCTGATTTCTGCCTTTTATTGAGAGAAAGAAGAGCCACCTCCTTAGCCCAAATGAAAGACTTAGCCATAGAGGTATAATCCAATGTGTTAGCGGCTGACAGATTGAGGAACAAGGCTGACACAGATAGAAGAAATGGAAGGTCGGAAACCTCAACCTCCGGATCATCGGTGCCCCACCCTCCAGTGGATGAACTGACCAAAATGGTGAAGTCTCTGTCTGCAGAGATGGAAAGAATGAGGGTGGAAGGGAGGCAAACATATAAAATCCGTCAGATCGCCGAAAACAAGGGAGGTTTCAAGAGGCCAAACAATTTTTCTCCCCCGAATGTGCAAAGAGAGAAGGGAAGAGACAGAGAAGACCAAAACATTCAGGCCCCTTTTCAAAACAATTTTGTGGCTGAAGGAGAAGAAGGAGAAACAGACAAACTTGAGCCTGAAATCCATTGCGTTGGATATGCTCCTCCTTTTCCTCATCTCACTCAATCATCATATGAGGAGTCCCTCATGGACAGTCAGTTGAATGAACTAAGCAAGGGAGACAAGGCTAGTGGCGGCCGAGGCAGGGACAACCTGAGGTCTGATAAAAAGATAGCAGTGCCTGATATTCCCGAGCATTCCATTAGAGCAGAGAGACCTGCTAATGAAGTAGAAAATGGTCACAGAGGTAAGAAAGCTCAACCCCCCTCTCCCATTGTCCATAATCATGTTCCTGAAATAAAATAAATTCCAAAGCCTACATCTTCTTTTAACTTTGAGCATGAGATTCAAAAGATCAGAATCCTTGTGCCCCTCACTAAGCTGATTAAACATGATGAATTTAAAAAATTCTTCTCTGATCTTTTACAGTCTGAAGCCTCATGCCTTCCCTCAGAATCCATAAACCTCCAAGATGAAAAGCCAACAGTTGTCCTAGGTCCCATGGTAGAAGACAGAGATGACTCATCCCCTCCCTTCTACACATCCCTGAATATACATGATAAAGTGCTGCACAACTGCTTGATGGATTCAAGGGCCTCTCACAACCTCATGCCCAAGACTGTTATGGAAGAGTTGGGACTAGAAGTCATCAGAGCCTATCATGACCTCTATTCTTTTGACTCCAGGAGAGTTCAGTGTCTTGGAGTTATTAAAGACCTGGTTGTAACCTTGTTTCAACTGCCTATGAAAAGTGTAGTCATGGATATCGTAGTAGCTGATGTCCCCCCAAAGTTTGGTATGTTTTTATCAAGATCTTGGATAAAAAGACTAGGGGGAACCTTGCAGATGGACCTCACATATGCTACTATCCCAGTGTTCGGAGGAGAGCATAGAAGACTGTATAGGGAAGCTCAATTGGCCTATATAATCAGTGATGAAGCCAACCCCACCAACCATCCTATTTTTTCCTTGGACATTGATTTAGGCTCCAGTTTACTGCATCTCACCCATGCCCCCAGCTCACCAGGCTATCTGACATATATCATCAAAAGGAGCCCCCATTGGCTCAATGTCCTTGGTATAAGGATGTCATATACTTTTTGCAGGAGCTGCGACCTCCAGACAGCCTGCAAAGAAGCAAAGCAATAGCTCTGAAGCTCAAAGTAGTCAGGTACTGCCTGATCGATCAAGTGTTATATTGGAAGGACCCCTTGGGGGTGATTTTAAAATGCATAAGTCCACCAGAGACCGAGATGATCGTGATTGAATTTCACAGCGGCCTGTGTGGAGGGCACTATTTCTGGAGATCCATAGCCCACAAAATCCTCAGGTCTGGGTACTACTGGCCTAACGTGTTCACTGATGTCTGCAAAAGGGTCAGAGCCTACATCAAATGTCAAAAATTTGCAGGAAAGTAGCAGCTCAGGTCTCTGTCGTTAAAACCGGTGGTGGTTTCAGGGCCTTTCCAGCAGTGGGGCCTAGATTTCATTGGAGAAATTCACCCTCCCTCTAGTGGGCAGCATAGGTGGATCCTGACTACTACAGATTTCTTTACCAAGTGGATTGAAGATATTCCCACTAGGAGTGCTTCCCACAAGGTAATCATCGGATTCTTGGAGGACCTCATCACAAGGTTCGGCTATCCAAATAAGATTGTCACCGATAATGCAGCCGCTTTTGGGTTTGAGCCATTGGCCAGGTTCTGTCAGCAGTTTGGGATTAAGCTGATTCACTCCACCCCATATTATCCACAGGGCAATGGTTTAGCAAATTCCTCCAACAAAAGTTTAATAAGAATCATCAAAAGGCTGTTGGAAGACAACCAAAGGGCTTGGAACTCGAAGCTTAAATTCTCCCTATGGGTTGAATGGGTGACTACAAAGAGAGCTACAGGCCTTTCCCCTTTCCAGTTAGTCTATGGAGCTGAAGTTGTCTTCCCTTCTCAGCTAGCCATCCATGTAGCGAAATTCCTCCAGGATCATCAGGAGGGGCCTGATGACATGATCAAAAGGATTCATCAGCTAGTAGAGGTCCAACAGGCTAGGGAGCAGACAGTGGGCAGGATCCAGGACCATCAGCAGAAGATCAAGCAAATCTTCGATACGAAGTCCAAGAAGGGGCGGTTCCAGGTAGGAGACTTGGTACTTAAATGGGATGCTCCTAAACAATATAAGGGAAAACACAACAAGTTTGAAGCCCTGTGGATCGGGCCTTTCAGAATCTCCGAGACTTTTTCAAATAACACATACAGGTTGCGAGATTTGGAAGGTGAAGAAGTTTTTAGCAGCCCAGTGAATGGGCATTTCCTGAAGAAGTGTTTTGTCTGAGCCTCCAGTGGCTCCTTTGTTGTAAATATTGTCTTTTTGTTTCTTAGTGTGTTTCCATTTTATTTTTGCGGCCTAATAATGACTCCATAGCCCAACAAAAAGGCGACTGGAACTACAGAAGGAGTTCTTAGAGAATCGCAGGGACGACTCTATCCCTCATGGAGCCTAATGTTAGTAACAATTGTGGTATCAGGGTTTCAAAGGGTAAGAGAGCCGAGATATTTCGAGTCTTGAAAGACCAATGGGATCCTATCTGTTGACCTTGGCAGGACACGCGTCAGACATCAGAAGGAAAGTCAGGATTTCAGTTCATCGGAGGATCGGAGTTTCTGGAGGCAGGGAACTCTTACATGATTGAATCGTGATGCGTGATTCCCCAATTGAATCAAAGCCGTCCATCAGCAGAGGCACCTGGCGAAAGATCTTGCAAAGTCGGGGATCAGGGAGCTAAAAGTCCCATGCACATGACAGCGGTAATCGTGATATCCCGATACCTGATTTCCCGACGAGGCTACGGATCATAGTGGATTATAGATGGCAGGCTGTTGCTAGTCCAGAGGATGCATGCTCATGTCACTGTGAATGCCGAAACTCCGATGGAGGGTTTAAGCTACAGTCACATGGAGGCAGCGGTCATGTGGTTCACATTCTAGCTGGTAGAGGCCAGCTTATGGAAGCAGATCTCATCACAAATCGGAATATCGGGAGTTCCGGGTACATGTGCACCTCGGCATCCCGAATCCCGAATCCCCGAAAACCCAAAACCTCGAAGCCTCATCATATACCTATCCCTTGTCACCATGTCATATCCCCGTGTCATGCCGTATGGCCTACCTTCATCCCATCTCCACGCCGAGCATGTCAAGTCACCCCTTCCTAATCACTGTCCATTCACCACTCCATGTCAAGTCCTCGAGTCACCATGACGGCCTCTACGTCCACTCGCTAGTCCTACCATGATTTCTCGAAACAAGATCCAAATGGCAGAATATGAAGGTTTCTATGTCGTGTAGGTGCAGATTCGGTCGGGGCCTTCCCCGATCCCAATGAATCAGTTATTGCAGCGGTTGATCATGGTTGGACATCATTTCTACCATAAATGGAAAGTCCAGAAATGACTATAAGCTGGTCATTTCATTCACAGGTCCTTTGGAACGTGATTGCGTCTGACTGAAGTCCACGAATGTCCAGATATTGTAGGTGCAGTGAACACGCAGGCATAATGCCATCAATGAAATGTCTCGAATTGGCTTCTATGGGTTTTGCTCTAAGTATTTAGAGGAGATTTCTCACATTTTGTATCTATCGATGGTTGAGAAGAGCTCCCGGTTGTAAAGTTTTAATGAAGCATTGTTGTTCTGGTTATGTATAAACTTTTGAGACTTCTTGCCTTATGAATGCCAGTTTCTTTCATGTCTTTGTTTATACTGTGTTAGAGCAGCTCCGAATTGGAAGATCCAGTCGAGCTGTAGCTGTTATAGGATGATGTTGTAATGGATCACTGTAATAGTTACGGAGCCTCTAATCAGTTCTTATGATTTCCCCAATCGTTGAGTGACTTGGAATTGGAGGCTCCAGTCAAGTCTTCTTTCAGTTTCTTGAAGCCCTGAACTAGAAGGATCCTGCGTTCAGAGTTTTTCCTCTGCAAACCACTGCAAGCCTGATGCCTATGGTCGTTTGTTCACCCTTCTTATTAAGTCTTCCACCTGTTCATATTTAAATCAACCCACTGGTTGAAGTTAGGATTCCAGACCTCCTTCGTTCTTGACTTACCAGACTCATTCCCTGAGTTAGAATGATACCTCCTTGAGCCGTTATCTCCATTTGATACCCTTTAAAAAAAATCGTGACATTAAACTGATGGGTGTTGGGCTCTGCTCCTACAAGCAATCCAGGAGTGACTTCCGACACTAACAGTATGAACCTATGTAGTAACCATCACATGAACTAGACATAAAGCCCTTTATGATATTCATCCTTTCAACACTTTCGCTACTTCATGTATCACAAGAACCCTTAACCATATGCCAATATATAAAAGATTTTCCTCAACTCTAATAATGATAAATATTGCTTATATTGGCACTATATTTATGTAGATCTGATTTACACAGAAGATCCCATGCAAACACTAGAGTCTCTAAGAAGAATCCTCAAATATTCATAACCATTCTCGAATCTCCATAACCATTTCTCATGCATACATAAAAATCCAACTACTCATATAAATAAAACATACCTTTTGAACCAGTGGATAGATCTGATGTATTTGATCACTACATACCTTCCTGAGAGCTTGTTTTCAAAATCTAGAGCCTTGTCTTCTTCATCTCTTCAAAATTTCATGGCTTTGTCCTCACGTACGCGTACTGTTATACCGATAGCATACATGCATACGTGCTTTGTTACACTGGTAGATTTCATATGTATGCACTTTGTTACATTTTTATCCCACGTACAACTCAGAACTTAGAGTTTTTTTGTATTCTATGTAATTCTGAAACTTTCGTCGTCAACCCTTTGTGTTACCTCAGACTTTTGCAACTTCAGATATATTAATGAGTACCTGCAATAATATTTACACAATAATAGATATCCAATGTGCTCAATGGTAGTCAAATGAGAGACACTTGCCTCTTATTTATACTTTCATGTAGCTTCCTCAAGGGGTTACCTTCTAACCATCTTAACCCACTTTCATTATTTTAGGGTTAACCCACTTCTAACCACCTGTCCACTTAACTTAACCACTTTCCACAATTAGTAAGTTCTCCATTAACTTTATTATTTAAATAATTTCTTTTTCATCCACTTTGACTTATAGTACACTCATCACTTCACTTTATTATTTAAATAATTTCTTCTTTTCAACCACTTTGACTACTTTGACCTTTTGGGGCTTCTGGATGACTCATGAGGGTTCTCTAACTTCACATGGCCATATATCTCTTACCGTGAGGATTTATGTGGCGTTCCACATACCACCAGAAATGGCATTACATGTAATATTCATCTAGAGTAGTATTACCTTCAAATGTATTAAAACTCATACCATTATACATTAAACGAACTTGGGTCCATTACCCAAACCTTTGTGCTACTATAATTCTCTATCGGACTTTCTTCAAGGGTTGACACCAATGACAACCAACCCAAATAATCAACAATCTCCCCCTTTGGCATTGATGGAAACACTCTGATGCAATATTGAATTCATATCACTCATGCTCCCCTTGTGACCATCGCTCCCCCTGGAACCATGCCTCTGTGCTCTTTCTCTAAGCATTTACCTTTGCATTTGATAAATCCCTCCCCCTTTTTCATCAATGGCAAAGGTATCTTTCCATCCGGGGATGCTCCCCCTGACTGAACTCTTCATGAAACTGATACCCCAACCTGAATCATCCTCTTTATGGTGCTTCCTCATGTAAATCTAAGACATATAAGATAGGCATTCAAAATCATTCATTTTGGAGTAGAAGTTACTTCGATTCTCTGGGGAAGATACTCAAAGGCTTCTCGTGGAAGCAGTTTTGTAAAGATGCCTATCACTTGTTATTTTGTGCCCACATATTAAATTCTGATGTTCTTCTCTGCAACACGTTCTCATAGAAAGTGATACTTCATTGGAATTTTATTCATCTTGGAGTGAATCATGGGGTTCTTTGAGATACTAATGGCGCTTGTATTATCACAATGTATTCGAATGGGCTCATCATACTCAACCTCTATATCTGTCAAAGTTTGTTTCATCCATAGAACCTATGTACAACATCTTGTTGCTGCAATATACTCTTCTTCGGTTGTAGATAAGGATACTGATGATTTTTTCTTGCTTAGCCAAGATATTAAACACTCACCCAAGCAGAATGATGCTCCACTAATGCTTCGTCAATCATCAATGCAACCTACCCAATCTACATCTGTGTAGGAAATAAGTGATAGATCTTTTCCTTTTGGATAACATAATCTAAATTCTTTTGTTCCTTTGAGATATCTGAAAATCCTCTTCACAGCTAACACATGTGATTCCTTTGGTGTTTCCTGAAATCATGCCACTTGTCCAACTTCCTGCATTACATATGGTCTGGATGTTGTCACATATAGTAAGGTACCAATCATTGACTTGTATTTCCTTTGGTCTGTAGACTTTGAATCATCATATTTTATCAACTTGCAAATGGTTTGCATAGGAGTGGCAACTGGTTTGAAATCTTCCATTCCGAACCTCTTTAGAATTTCTCTTGTATACTTAGTTTGAGAAATAAAAATTTCTTGGTTACTTTGACGTATCTGAAGACCCAGAAAGAAGGATAGTTCTTCGAGTAATGACATTTCAAATTCATTCTGCATATCCTTTGAAAATTGTCGGCTTAGCATGTCATCATTACTTCCAAAAATAATATCATCAACATAAACTTCAATTAATAAAATATTATCTTGGGTTAGCTTGATGTAGAGGTTGTCATGTGCACTTCCTTTTCTAAACCTTGTCTGTTGTAGATATTTATCCAATCTAGAGTACCATGCTCTAGGAGCTTGTTTTAGACCATACAAGGCCTTCTTCAATTTACACACATAATTTGCATTCTCTAACAACTGAAATCCTTATGGTTGTTTGATGTAGACTTCTTCTCCAAGTTCCCCATTCAGAAAAGTTGATTTCACATCCATCCGATACACTTTAATATTCTTGGAGCATGCATAAGTTAAAAGCAATCAGATTGCTTCCATTCTGGCAATTGGGGAAAATGTCTCTTCAAATTTGATTCCTTCAACCTGTGCATATCCTTTACATACCAATCTAGCTTTGTTCCTTGTAACATGTCCATCTTCATTCAATTTATTTCTGAAAACCCACTTTGTACCAATAACATTTTTATTCTTTGGTCTTGGAATCAATTCCAAGTGTCATTCTTCTCTATTTGATCTAATTCTTCATCCATGGACTTATTCCATAATTCATCCTTGTTGGCCTCTTCAAAACTGTTTGGTTCAATCGTAGATAAGAGTTCTAGGTGCATTTGTTCTGGTGAACAAATTCTTCTTCTAGTCTCAACTCCTGCATCCTTTTTTCTGATAATCTGATCTGAAGGATGATTCTTCTATACACGTCTCCTAGGTGTCTTTGGAGGCACTTGTTGAGCTTGCTCTTCTACTTATGTCTAATATTCTTCATCTTCGTCTTTTAATTCTTCTTCGTAAAGGTGTTACAATGATACATTTTCTTGTTCCTTTGATTCTCGTCCACCTGTTTCATCAATTGTTACATTGATTCTTTCCACAACTTTGTTCAATCTCAGATTGTAACACTTGTATGCTTTCCTTGTACTTGAGTAACCAACAAGTACTCATTTATCCACACGAGAATCAAACTTTCCCATTCTTCCATCTTCTCTTTTGATGTAGAATTTCCTTCCAAATACTTTGAAGTGCTTCACGTTTGTTGGTCTTCCTTTCCATAGCTCATAGGGAGTTTGTCATTGGTGTTTCTGAGAATTACTCTGTTTTGAATGTGAATTGTTGCATGCATTGCATGTGTCCAAAAAATATCTGTCAATTTGGAATCCATTAACATTGTTTGAGCCATTTCTTGTATTGTCTTGTTTTTTCTTTCAACAACTCCATTTTGTTGAGGTGTCCTAGAAATGTAGAATTGCCTTTTTATTCCATGCTTGTTGCAGAAGTCCATAAATTCCTTTGAAGTAAACTCTCCTCCATTATCATATCTAAAACATTTTATGTTTGAATCCATTTCAGTTTCAACCTTTTCCTTGTAGACCTTGAAGTTTTCAAAGGCTTCTGACTTATTCCTGAGAAAGAAAACTATAGTTATTCTTGTATAATCATCAACTAATAACATAAATTGTTTCTCACCTTTTAAACCCTTTGTTGTAGTTGGTCCAACTATCAGTATGCACAATTTTCAGTGGTCTTGTCATTGAATATTCCTTTGATTTGAACCTTTTCTTTGTTTTCTTTCCTTGTTGACAATGCTTGCATAAAGTGTTGGTTGGTTTCGTGATCTGGGGCATTTCTCTAACTGCTTCCTTTTTTTTGACTTTGACAAGGTTATCAAAGTTTATGTGAACCATTCTTTTGTGCCATAGCCATCCTTCATCTTCCTTTCCTAGACACCACTTTTCATTTCCAATTTCAGTTAATACATATATGTTACTTAAAGTTCTTGCAGTTGTTGCAATCAATTTTCTTAAACCTTCTTTTCTTATCTCTCATTTCTTTGAATCGAAAGTAATTTTATGACCTTGGTCGCACATTTGACTTAAACTTAGAATATTTTGTTTCATATCTTCTACTAGTAGCGCATTTTATTCCTTGGTATTTTTGTTTCCAATTCTGACTGTGCCTTTTCCAATGATTTTAGCTTAATCATCATTTCCGACGACTCATCCATCTATTTCCTTTGTTAATGTAAGAAACTTGTCTTTATCACCTGTCATGTGTTTTGAACAGCCACTGTCAACATACCAACCATTTTTATTATGCTTATCTTGTAGAGAGAGTGTGCATTCTTCATTTCTACATTGATTCTGCTTCCTTATCCATGTTCTCTTCTGAGGTTCCTGTCTGCAACTGTTGTTGTTCTATTGTGGTTCTCTAGGAGGGACTATCATTCTACAATCTTTGGCCATGTGTCCAAATGTTTTGCACTTGTAGAATTCCACTTCAGTGCTCAATGATTCAAACCTGTTATATCTTCTTCTTTGTGTTTCATTAGGCCTTCTTGGATAGCCATGATTTTCAAAGTTGTTTATGTTCCTGCTATTAGCTCTACAATTTACAGCTTTATGTCCAAAATTATTGCATGCATAACATAAACCAAAAAAAATAGTTTGATACCTGGGAGTTGAATATCTTCTAAAAGGAATTGCTCTTATGAATCCTTCTTCTTCCTGAGGCCTATTTTTTTATGTCGGTCGTTGATTCTTAAATGTGAATCTTCTCGATGGAGGAGTGTCCCCGTAATCTTCCTTGTAGGTCTTCATATCCCCTTTGATTGTTTCTTCATAGATTTTTGGATATGTTTCTTGTTCTATTGTTTTGGAGCTTGATCCCTTTTCTATATGATTGTATCCAAGTCCGTACTTTTCATGATGAGGCTTTTGACTGTTGATAATGTCATCCAAAAATTTTGAGTTGTTATGCATATTTTTCTTTTGAAGATCTTGTCTCAATATGACAATCTCTGCTTCCAAATTTCCAATGATCCAGTCTCTTTCTTATAATTGTTCTTTGAGTGTTTCTTTAATTATTTTATCTTCTTTTATTTGAAAGTTCAATTTCTTCATCATTTGTTCTAGTTCCTGAGTGTCTTCTTTCTTGTCTAGTTCCACTTGTAGCTTCTTGTTTTTCTTCTTTTCTCTGCTTATAACTTCTATGGCACTCAACAATTATTCTCGGTAGTCAACTTTCGCCTCTTCATATTCTTTTTCGGTGTCTTATTTATCAGAGTATTGACTTCCATGAATAGAACTCTTTATGTCTCGTTGTCACTGACTTCATCTTCATCTGATGAGGAGATGTCTTCTTTTGTGCATAAACTTTTCTTGAAAGCTTTCTTTGTGGTTCTTTTGCCTTTATATGTTTGTTTTATATTTGAGTAATCTTCATCATTCTTCTTATTTTTCTTATGAGGACATTTGTTAGAAAAATGACCAATACCATCACAATTAAAGCAAATCAATGGAAGCTTACCTTTATATCTTCCATTGGTTCCCTTGTTTAATCTTCTGACAAAGTTGGCCACTTCTTTGTCATATTCCGAGATGTCACTACTGTTGCTATGTTATTTTTCCTTTTGCTTTCCCTTTTGCTTTAAAAGTTTGTTCTTGTATATCTTGATTTTCATGTTCAATTCTCATTTCATATGTTGTGAGGATTCCATGTAGTTCATCCATGCTTATTGAGTCTAGATCTGATCTTTCTTGTAGTGATGATATCCTAGGATCAAAGCTCATAGGAAGTGATCTTAGTACATTTTGAACAATTACAAATTCTTTAATTTCTTCTCACAATCCTATGATTGCATTTATTGTTTCATTGACTCGTAAGAAGTAAGATGCAATATTCTCATCTTCCTTCATCTTTAGTTGTTCAAACTGACCTCTGTAAGTTTGAAGCTTTGCTGCTTTGAATTTTGAATCTCCTTCATAAATATTTTGATGTTTGTCTGAAATCTCTTTAGTGGATTTACAATGTATAACTTTGGTGTATGTTGATTCACCAAGACGATGCAAAAGTGCATTTGTGGCTTTGGAATTATTTTGACCAATTTTTATTGCTCTTTCACTTGTTGGTGGAATTGTTGGTTCTTTGTATCCATCTTCTATATATTACCATATTTCAAATCCTTGTTCCTGTGTATATGATTTTATCCTTCTGATCCAGAACACATACTTCTGACCATCAAACTATGGTATTCCATTTTTATACAGGTTGTTTCTCTCCATGATCTACCTTTCAGTGGTTAAACTAATTCTTGAAGGAACCTGATCTGACACCAATTGTTGGATTACTGAAAGGGGGGTTGAATCAGTAATAGAGAAATATAATCCTTTTAACCATAAAATTCAAGTGTTATTTCAATGTAGAATTATCGTCCAACAGTTGTAGAGTAAATAAGAAATGAACAAATGAGAAATCATACACATACATAGTACACCAATGTTTTTACGTGGAAACCCAAAGTGAGAGAAAACCACAGAATGATTTTTGTTATATGTATTTAAGAATTACATTCATTAGAAGCATCAAATTCCTTTTTTTCCCAACTGCATCTGGAAGGAGGCTCCAACCCCCTATTTTCTCAAGCTACAACCTGAGGGAAGCTCCAACTCCCCAATTCTCTAGCTACAACTAGAAGGAGGCTACAAACCCCTATGTTCTCTGGCTACAACTAGAAGGTGGCTACAACCACCTATCCTTGCCCCATCCAGCTACCCTGACGTAGAAGTAGAATGATGGAACCACTGTCACACTATCACTGTGAGATATACCACTGTAAAATTGTACCAACCTGTACCACTGACCTACATCCAATCTGTACTATTGACCTGTAATCAACATGTACCTGAACTGAGCATGTATCAAAAAATTACAACAGATACGTGTCCTGTAGTTATGCAACATGCATATGTATGTGCCCTATTTGTTATTCAACCTGCGTATGTACGCGACCTATCTGTTATGCAACCTGTGTATGCCTTCTGAAAACTAGGGTTTTCTTTCTTCTAAAAAATTCTAACCCTCTACAACTTCTTTCACATAGATTTTCAATGTGTCATTGTATCCATATTGTAACTTTACCTAGTGCATGCATCCTCATACATAAACTTTACCCAAAGGCTCTATATCTCTCTCAAGTTATGTGCCAAATGAATGTATGAACCAATTTAATAACCCTCACATGAACTAGACATAAATTTGTTTGTGATATTCAACCTTTCAACACTTCAGCTACTTCATGTATCACAAGAACGCTTAACCATATGGAAAGAAATACAAGATGTGCCTCAACTCTAATAATGATAAATATTTCTTATACTGGCATTATATTTCTGTAGATATGATTTATACAGAAGATCCCATGCAGTCACTAGACTCTCTAGGGAGAATCCTCAAATATTCATAACCATTCTTGAATCTCCATAACCATTTCTCATGCATACATCAAAAGCCAACTACTCATAGAATTAAGACATACCTTTTGAACCAGAGGATAGATTTGATGTATCTAATCACTGCATACCTTCCTGAGAGCTTGTTTTTAGAATCTAAAACCTTATCTTCTTCATATCTTCAAAATTTCACGGCTTTGGCCTCACGTAGGTGTCCTGTTATATTGATATCCTATGTGCATATGTGCTCTGTTACACTGGTATCCCACGTATGTATGCAATATGTTTCCCTGTTAGCCCACGTACACCTCAGAACTTAGGTTTTTTTTGTATTCTCTGTAATTCTGAAACTTTCGTCGTCAACCCTTCATGATAACTTAGACTTTCGCAAATTCAAATGTATCAATGAGTACCTGCAATAAGCCTTACACAATAATAGATATTCAATGTGATCAATGGTAATCAAATGAGAGACCCTTGCCTCTTATTTATACTTTCACGTAACTTCCTCAAGGGGTTACCTTCTAACCATCTTAACCCACTTTCCTTATTTTAGGGTTAACCTACTTGTAACCACTTGTCCACTTAACTTAACCACTTTCCACAATTAGTAAGTTCTCCATTAAATTTATTGTTTAAATAATTTTCTTTGCATCCACTTTAACTTATAGTACACTCATCACTTCACTTTATTATTTAAATAATTTCTTCTTTGCAACCACTTTGACTACTTTGACCTTTTGGGGCTTCTGGATGACTCATAAGGGTTCTCCAACTTCACATGGCCATAACTCTCTAACCGTGAGGAKTTATGTGACATTCCACATACCACCRRAAATGGCATGACATGTACTATCCATCTAGAATAGTCTTACCTTCAAATGTATTAAAACTCATACCATTATACATCAAACAAACTTGGGTCCATTACCCAAACCTTTGTGTTACCGAAATTCGCTACCAGACTTTTTTCAAGGGTTGACATCAATGAAAACCAACCCAAATAATCAATGGGGGCATCTCTCGAACACTTGTGCAACAATGTATGTGAATAAAAACATTGCAAATAACATACTTATAATATAACTGAAATGGTCAAAATTATTAAAAATTATCGTAAGTCATAGTTTCATAATATTAATTTTCACACCTTTCACCATAATTTATAACTCAAAATTGTATACTTAAATAATACAATTTATAGAGTACAATTTAAAGTTCCATTGATGGTTCATTAATCTGATTTATATGAAAATGAAAAAATCATATTTAAAATGGGAATTCAACATCTAAATTTTTATTGATAAATAACTTATAGTTGAATTTTAAATTGATCAAAATGTATATTTTAAAAGTACAATTATCATTGTTGGCTCATCAATTTTATTTATATGAAAATTTAAAAACTACATTTAAATGAGACTTCAACATTTAAACTTTT
>ML776750.1:291516-304046 GCA_009831015.1 Picea engelmannii | reverse complement strand
TGTGTGACCCAACCAGTGGGGTCTGAGCCATCAAATTTGGTTACATCCACCCGCGGAAGGTGTATGTCCCTTTGAAAGTGATGGGGTTGAAAGGAATGGGAAGAAGTTTCACCTTCAGTCTTTTTATGTGCATCAGGAAAAGATTCATCGATAGGGATTGTGAGTTTGGTGTAGAGTGATGCAAAGACAGATTCAATATAGGTGGTCAGTTCGTGTTTGACTTCCGCCATTGCGGACTGCACAACTACATTTACGGATGTATTTATGGAGGCATTTATGGAGGCATCACGGGAGGAAATAGTAGCACTGAGTTGTTGCACTTCTTGTTGGGTCTTAAGGAAACTAGATTCCAAGGTGTTGAAGTGAGACTCTAGTTCTTGGCTACGAGTATGGGCCATGATGATGGGTGAACGGGAAAGGGAGCGGGCAGGGTTAGAAATTTTTGCAGAAAAATGATATGGATGAATGTGACAAGGGGGAAGAGATGAGTCTAATGGAATAGGTCTCAAATAATGGTGAAAAAATGGGAGCGGGCAGGGTCAGAAATTTTTGCCGAAAAATGATATGGATAAATGTGACAAGGGGGAAGAGATGAGTCTAATGGAATAGGTCTCAAATTTCCAGACTTTTTTTTTTTTATAGCTGCGGGGTCATACTTTGGTCTAAAGAATGCTGCAGTGCTGAAATCCCCAAATTATGAACCAGAGAGTATTTACTTAGCAACGCAAACACAAATGTGCCTCAATAGATCTCGTTTGTTTAATTTGTTTATGTTGTTGTTTATGTTCCCCAAGGGTTAGGTATTCAAGGGTTCTACAGACAAGGGTTTGCCCTGTGCTATAGCTCTTTGATATACATGCGGGGTCCAACAGTAGTACTCGGCCCAATATCTTAGGGCACTAACTAAGGAGGATAGACCATATCCTTAGTCGTACTACCCGACTACCCAGGTACTAGAGAGTATCTTCCCAAGTGTTGTTCTCGGTGACACTATAGCAGTCCGGCGGCCGATAGGTTTATCTAAAGAGGGCTTCAAGAAATCTAGGCCGATCCATACACAGGTGTTGTCTGATGTGCTACCACTCGAAGGGGTACCAACAGGGGTTACAAGGGTGGTCAACAGATGTGCGCTTAAGAACCACTTGTATTTCCTGTGTGTATGAATCCCTCAACCACGGGTTTATGCATGTAACGACAGATCTTTGTGGCTTAAAGACGTTGGAATACGTCTCTACCATGGAAAAAAAATACCCACAATTTCTGCCAAGGAAAGTGCTATGATACCACTTGCAAGATACCAAATATATAAAATATGCAAAACAAAAATGAAATGCTAAAAATGACAGAATAACAGTAAAATATCCAGCATAATCTTCACAATACACATAAATGATATATGAAATAGCAACAGAAATAACACATTGATTCAGATAGCAATGTTCACATGCCTCTTCGAGGGGGAAACCTCTAGTTGAGCAACGCTCTGTTACAATAATCTCCAAGCTAGGGTTCTCATACCCTCGCCTCTTATTTATACTAAATATATCTATTAAGAGAAGCATCTAGAGGAAGATCCTTCTAGAAGCGGAAGCTTCTATTAGGTCTTCTTACATCTGCCTTATTCTATTTTATTGAAAGGCCTTATTAATATTGACCTTTATTACATCCGAATACATTGATCTACCTATGTGCGGGTTAGGACCTTAACACATACCCCCTAGTATGGATCAACCATCTCCAGGTCCGTCCAATTCCATTTTGGGATTGAACGCTGGACCCAACGTCCCTGTTCAAGGGAACCGCCCTAACCAATACAACCCTATAAATTACATACCTCCACACCAACAAACAAATTTTCCCAAATCTTCGCATTATATGCAAACTGCTTACAGTCCTACTGACATACCTATGGGACTTCCTCCCCAAAGTCACCAGTACCCCCACGTGAATAGATAGTTACCTTTCTTATCCACCCTGGACCTCTCTGATCTATCTAGAATTTTAAACGATCCTATCCGTCACTCTCCTCAATGGCCCGCCATACTGGCCAAATTACCTTTCGACATTCCTAAGTTCGATGGTAAACCAGGAAAGGACCCAAACAATCATGTAATGACTTTCCACCTTTGGTGTTCATCCAACTCTTTGATGGATGACTCTATTCGTTTACATCTTTTTCAGTGAATTCTCATGCGTTCCGCTGCGAAGTGGTATATAGAATTACCATGAGGTTTCTTCGCTGACTTTAACACCCTTGCCATGTCTTTCCTCACCCACTACTAGTTACCGATCCAATACGAAATGGGAACCAAAATTTGGAGTTCTTTCAAACAAACCAAAGCCACTCATATCTCTGATCACATTCATGAGTGGCGACAGAGACGACGTCTCATCAAACTTGATCTCCCTGATCATTTACTCGCAGAGTGGTTCATGAAATCATTCGTGAATGGTAATGCTCATGATATCACCATGGGTGGAGTTGTCATAGAAGAAAATGCGATTAGTCGTGCTCAATACCTTGACCTCATTTACTCACAAATGGGTACTCTTTACGATTTTCTCCCTAACGCACCTCGTCCTTCTACTACTGCTACTTCAACTACTCCTACTGCTTCTCATGCGGTTGATGGTGTGATTGGAACTTTCCACACTCAACCCTATTCTGCACAAGCCTCTAGCACCAACCCCAAGTCCATTGCTTCTAATGTTCAACATGATCTGTCTCCTACTCCTCCCACCGACAAGACTTCTAAGGTGAACTCTATTCAATCTACCCCTGTCAGAAAGAATAAATCCAGAAAAGGGAAGGGTAAGAATAAGGAGGATAAAAATAATCCACAATCTAAGAAGACCAAAACACAACCTGTTGATGATAAGGATAAGCACAAACCCCGATACCCTTGTCTTATCTATGGTGATGATCACTATACTAAGGATTGTCCGAGACGAACCGAGGTTACTAAGTTCCTTCAAGGGACCCTGAAACCTCCTACCCCGGTTGTGTTGTCACAACCCTTTCCTTCAAAACAATAGGCCCAATTGGTAATTCATGACCAACCTTCCCCCTTCACTACATCCTATGTCTTAATGTGTACAAGTGATTCAAAGAAGAATGACGTCACACTTACCACTCGAGCCAAAGATTATTCTTCCTCCAAAGAGAAGGTTAATGAAATACCTCCTTCCTTGGTCCAACCATCTCCATTGGCTCCACCTACCAATGGTCCTCTTCATCTTGAACGACCGAGCCTAGACATAGTTCTTCACCCTCCCCCGAAGGGTGTTGTTCAAAATTTTTCTTTCAATCCTCATGCACATGCTACCCAGAACTACAATATTGTAGAAGATCTGGCCCAAGCACCATTTGCGATGTCATCCCTCGAAGTCCTTCAGAGTTGTCCCACACAACAGAAGGCATTGTTGAAAGATATTGGTGGAATCGACCCTACGGATACAAATTTATTAATTTTTGACTTGGAATATCACATTCCAAGTTTACCCCCTCAACTCGCATTTCAAATACAAGTTATTGTCTTCGACAAGAAAATTTGTAGAATAGGTATTGATGAGGGTGCCTCGATGTGTGTCATGTCTATTACCCGCTGGAAATCCATCAGCTCTCCTCCCTTAACCGAATCACACAACACACTCAAAGATTTAATGGCTTTGGTTTTAAGCCTTACAGTGTCCTCCCTTCGTTGCCTATTACGTTAGAAGGAAAAACGGTCAACGTTGAAGTTGAGATCTTTGACGCTCCTCTCGATTACAACCTTCTACTTGGTCGTAGCTGGATGGACTCCATGCGTGTAGTTGTGTCCAGTATTTTCCGTGTCATACGTTTCCCACATCAAGGAAAATTAATTATGATGGACCAATTGGCGTTCTTCAACTCTGATACATGTACCATCAATGTTCCTTTCATTGCAAAACCCCCCCTAGATATGAGAATGTCGGCGTGGGTCTTCTTAAAGATTCCTCTTTGATGGGTACTTTCGTCATTCCACCACCCTATATTACACATCTGTTTGTCACCTCGATCAACATGATTTCCACCTATGTTCGCGAAACCCCTGCGTCTTCTGGCCCATGGATAGTACCCAACCCTGGTGATCATCTTCGCTATGGCGACCAAATGCAATTAAGTCCAGTCAAATCTGCTTATCAAGCCATTCAATCGACAACTCCTTCTACTCCCTCTCTTGGTGATCTATCTCTGGATCCTTTCCATGTCATTTTTCCTACAGACGAGACCATTATGTCTGTTATGTCCATGGAAGATAACCCTTGGGATGACGGACATCATCGTTCCATTCTCTTCTTGGAACAACACACCATTGAGAGTTACCAACAGATCTCGACTCCGTCAACCGTTGTCGTCATTTCTACCATTCCCGAGTCTACACACGATATGTTCTACGAAGGGAACTTAAGTAATATCTCACCCACCATCCCCCTCAACATATCCATTAAACCTGGAGTTGTCAAAAATGTGCATATCGTAGCTTCATGTTCCAATGATGAAGTTGTCACCTACATGTCTCTTTTTCAAGAATTTCGCTACGTCTTCGCATGGAGCTATGAATAAATACCTGGTATTGATCCCGACATTGTTGTACGCAATATTAAGACATACCCGGGTTCTAAACCTGTCCGGCAACGACTTCGTCCGGTCCACCCACGTAAAGCAGCTATTATCAATCTTGAAGCTGAGAAACTTCTTAAAGCTAGCTTTATTTACCCTGTGGCTCTAATGGACCGAGTTTCCAATCTTGTTCCGGTTAACAAAAAACAAGGTACGATCCGCGTGTGCATTGATTATAGGGATATTAATAAAGCTTGTACTAAAGACAACTTTCCCACCCCCTTCATTTACCAGATCATCGACGATTGTGTCAGGAGTGAAATATTCTCTTTGATGGATGGTTTCTCTGGATATAATCAAATCAATATCGTACCCGCCAACCAACACAAGATCACTTTTATTTGTCCTTGGGGCACTTTTGCCTGCCGAAAACTACCTTTTGGTTTAAAGAATGTCGACGCGACTTTTCAACATGATATGTATTATGCCTTTCATGATATAAAGCACATTGTCCAACCATATCTCGATGACCTACTGGCTCATTCCATGCACCATGTCGATCATCCAGCACACCTCCGAGCCATTTTCCTCTAATGTCGGTTTTACCGTATATGCTTAAATTCACACAAATGTGGCTTTTGTGTAGAATTCAGTCGACTTATGGGATTTATTGTTTCACGTCAAGGGATCAGGGTAGATCCTTTGAAGTTTGAGGTGATTCTCAATCTCCCTCCTCCCTCCTCACTTCGCCAGCTACAAAGTTTGCAAGGGAAGGAAAACTTTCTACGTCGTTTCATCCCAAACTATGTTGAGTTAACTCTTGGATTTACTCGACTGCTCAAGAAAGGTTCTAAGTTCGTATGGGATACCACTGCCAACAAATATTCTGATGCTTTAAAATTGACTTTAACCCATACCCCACTACTTTTCCCACCCGATTACAGTTGCGATTATTTCTTATATCTCGCAGCCTTGGACTACACCATTGCTATGGTTCTAGTCCAGGAGGATGATTCTCATGACAAAAATGTTATTTATTATCTGAGTCAGAGTCTCATGACTACCGAAACCAAGTATTTACATGTTGAAAAACTGGCCTTGGCCGCTGTCCAAGTTGTTCAACGTTTCTGGCACTATATCCTTTTACGCAAGACTACTATGATTTCCAACTGCAAACCTATGCAGCACATTCTTACACGCCAATTGCTAGGGGGAAAATACTCCAAATGGATCGTAATACTCCAGGAGTTTGACTTAGAATTTGAACACACTAAGTCCAAGAAATCCTTTGTGTTTTTTGAATTGATATGCGACCTTCCCTGTTCTGAGACGAAAAACGTAGCAAAAGATTCATTACCCGATGAATCCCTTTTTCTGATTAGTTTTGATGACCTTTGGTATGGGGATATCATCAGATATCTCCAGACTCAGAATTTCCAGCCCGATTTGTCTAGCACTGACCGTTGTCAAATACACTACCAAGCCCGTCAGTATATTATCCTCGGTGATACTCTTTATCGTCGTGGGATTGGCTCCATTTTTTGACGATGCCTCACCTTTGATGAAGCCAAGAAAGCCTTGAATGACTGCCATTATGGAGCATGTGGTGGTCACATGTCTGGGTATGCTACTACCTAGAATATCTTACGAGCTGGGTATTTTTCGACTTCTTTATTCAACGATTGTATTATCATTGTCCAAAAATTCTACGCTTGCCAAACCTACAACAAAAAAATACGATCACACCCTGCTCCTCTACACCCTGTAGTCTCCGTTGGACCTTTTGTGAAATGGGGTATCGATTTCATGACATGTCACCCTCACTCAGTCGGGGGGCATAGATATGTTATTATAGCCATAGATTATTTTACGAAATGGGTCGAGGCGATGCCTACATTCGACAATACCAGATTGACTGTAGCACTATTCATATTCAATCACATCATTGCTCGGTTTGGTGTTCCTCAAGCTATCATTACTGATCATGGTAGCCACTTTAGAAATTTCATGATGTTAGAACTCACCGAAAATTTGGGTTTTCACCATGAAAACTCAATTCCCTATTACCCACAGGCCAATGGCCAGGTTGAGGCAATAAACAAAGTCCTCATTACCATGCTTCGACGAATGATAGGGATTCACAAAATGAGTTGGCACACGATGTTGTTTTCATCATTTTGGGCTTACCGGACATCCTTCAAGTCTGTTACCGGGTTTACACCTTTCCAGTTAGTTTATGGCCTTGAAGCCATCTTCTCGATTGAATGTGAGATATCGTCTCTAAAGCTAGCTGTTGAACTTCTCCCAAACACTTCTGTTGAAGAAGAACGTCTGTTGTATCTTATGCAACTAGACGAAACCTGTCGTGATGCCACCCTAGTTATAGAAACCCATAAGAAAGGCGTCAAAGCCCAATACGAAAAACATCTCAAGCCACACATTTTCTCTGAAGGTGATCTAGTTGTCCTTTATGAACAAGATCGAGATTTGTTGGGAGACAAAAAATTTAAGGCTCTGTGGAAAGGACCTTACATCATCAGATGAGTGTTGGAGAAAGGAGCCTATGAGTTGGTGGACTACGATGGTATCCCTTTGAGTGAACCCAGAAATGAGCTATATTTAAAGAAGTACTATACCTAGATCATATGTTCATGAGTGCTTGTATTTTATCGTATCATACTTTTGTGTGTTACTTTAGTGTGCTTTTTCATTATTTGGTTTCTACCCTTGACTTCTTACCTCACGTTGTGCTTGGTTTTCAGATGTCACAGTTTTCACTACCCCACATTGGTTTCACTGATGGTGCTAGTCATAGCACTGAGAACCTTGCTTCTGTTGCATGGGCAATTTATGCACCTACAAACGAACTTATCATTCTACGAGGTGTTTTCCTCGGTCATGCGACCAATAATATCACATAATATAGCGTCGTCATCGAGTTGTTGACTGATGCTATTTCGCTTGGTATCCGCCACCTCGTTATACGAATTGATTCACAGCCAGTAGTGCTATAGTTAAGTAATGTCTATGCTATATAGAATCCTACTTTATTGCAAGTATATCTACGAATTCGCCTCCTAGAATGTCATTTTTATTATATCGAATATCAACACATTCCTAGATGTATAAATACATTGGTTGATACTTTAGCTAATTATGTGTTAGACAGATATCTGAGACTTTTATAAAACCAATCACACATCACATGTATTATACAAAACAAAATAAGCTGGTAGAAGCCGCATATATATATATATATATATATATATATATATAACAATCAAAATTTTTACAAAAAAAAGTTGTCCAAGGACCAAAATATCAAAATATATGAAGCCCATGACTTCTACAAATAAGCATCATGGATGATGCTCATGGTAACATACAATTGCTCGGGCTACCCTATGGAGCAGTCAACTAAGAGACTTAGAAACTCCCATAGTATGGTGTTGATAACTCCTTGGGATATCCCCAATAGCAATGGCTGGGACATCCAGAGTCAGTCCCTCTAAGTTTTGTTCAAATGACTTATAGTCCTCAGCATCCCATCTTGCCATTGGAGCCACTTCTCCTCATCTCTAAATGGGAGACGTTCCTGGAGGTCAATACGGCCCCACATCTGTGTCGTCAAAAGAAATTTTTGATTAGTCCTTGGATCAAAGACATAAAAACATTTTATATAATAAAATTTGCAAAAGATATTAAAAAGAACAAAATGTGTACTTCTTACCTAAGTCACCCCACTGAACATCCTCAGGCAAAACCAAATCTGGATCTCCTTGAAAATCCAAGCCGACATATGCATAGCCATCGATCATCAGCATTTGGGGCCTCAACCAGTCAAAAAATGAATTGTTATATTTGATTATAGGCCCTGCTACGTGTCGAGCCATGGGGTTACAGCACCTCAACATCCTCAGATCCTGTGGGGCCGGTAAACCCCAATCTACCTGTAGACACAGTAGTGGGACCCTCTCAAGGAAGAATGACATCAAAAGTTACCCGTACCCAAACTGCTTCAGGTCAACCCTTCTACACTTTGTTAGTTGCCTCTTCATACTACGGAGAACCGCGTCCGACCAGTTGATAACCCAAGGCTCTGTGCACTCTATTTCATATTGAAAATAGCTCTGGAGAGCCATGTGCAGAGAAATTCTCCCGACCATGCATGCAATGGTAAACAAGATAGTCCGCAAGGTCATATTTTGGACAACCCAGATGGCAACCTCACCCTTTCTTCTCTCCACCTTAGGACCACAATATTGGTGAACATACTCACTCATAGGAAGTCTATCGCCTCCACCTCCGGTCAGAGTAGCATGGTATCCACATCGTGACAACCCCGTCAGAAAATAGATATCTTCGATATCTAGTGAAATCATGTGGACTCCTACATGAAATACCTATTGATCCACATCCCACATGTGGAACAGGTACTCTAACAACCTGAGTTGGGCTCTCATGCCCAGGATCCTGAAATTTTTTAAGAGTCCACATTCTCGAAGGGAAACAACTATACCCGAATCATTTCTGGCAATGGAATCATCCTCTTCGTGTTCTCTTTCCCTCCATTCCAACATCGTGATGATCAACACTTGCAATGGAGCCATGAGAAGGAAGTTAGCAACTTGTTTTAACCTCTTGCATAAATTTTTATTGAGTAAAAACATGCATGAAAATCCATTTTTCGGCCCTCACAAGTGAAGGTTGCACATAGTGCAAGATTCTCATAGGTGCACTGAAGCCCACCTGCGAGAATCTTATATTATCGCAGGTCTCGAATGGCTCACCTACGAGAATGCCCGAGCACACCCAACGGCCCTAAAATGGACTCAAACACTTAAATTTGCCAATAAAAAACAATTTTAATCCATGAAAAAGTTGAAGAATCAGGGGATTACCTCGTTGGCCGAAACCGTTTTCCAAATGATCGCTTGTACCTTCCGCAATCGAGCAAAGAAATTTGGAGAAAAAAAGAGGTGTGTTGGACAAGTTTTTGGCAAAGTAATAATGAAATGGTAAAAAGGGCTTTTTACCCATATTTATTCACCTTTTTACTATTTCTTATTGATTTTTTATATTGTTTTTATTATTTTGTTTAAAAACCTAATACCCTAATAGCCTTGTGAGTATGGTTTTTCATAGGTAGGTGACCTAGAAGCCTGAATGACGGTGTACGAGAATTTTTTCTTTTTTTCGTCACATGTATGAATACTTTTTTAGAGTTTTGTAGGAAAAACCTTGAGCTGAGTCTTCGTTCATTCTCGTGCTCGAAAATACATGAGAACTCAATCGAGTATACTTTTGTCGTGTTTTCGTACTCATCATGGTAACATGAAAATGACAAAAATAAGGGAGTATCTTTTAAGCTCTTTTCACGCTCCATAAAAACAAAAAGATTGTCGAGCGATCTTGTTCTTTTCACACTCGTAAAAGTATTTGAAGAAAACGTTTGATGAACAGTAGTTTATCACTTTTTTGTTCTTGTCGAACTAATTTATGAAAAAGGAACTGGGAGAGTCCTCTTTAAGTGTTTTTCAGACTCTCAAAACATGAAAAACCCTTGAGTTTTCTATCTTTGGACTCATTAAACAAACATCGAAAGGCCCTTATGGGACCGAACCACTCCTTCCTAGGGTTCATTAAATATACTCCGAGGGACTCATCCTAAGGATGAGCTTACATAGACAACCATATGTTATCCTCCTCAAGCTTGTGTAAAAATAAAGAGGCACTCGCTAGCAAAGGTGGGGGAAATTTTGGGAAAGGGATGTGTCTTGGTATTTGTATTAATGGCAGTAAGCATCACTCTTGAACATGACACCTCTTGTTCGTCATTTGAATCCCGGTTGGGAAATCCATTTGTCTCTCGTCTAACTTACTACAAGGTCATATCTTGGGTTGTCTTTGAGTCAATGTTGTCGAGACCATTGTCATGTTGTTCATATGTTCAAGAGAAGTCCAAACAAGCCCTCCATTGAGTCGACCATCTGCAGTTTTCAATTCTTACCATGTTGGCCTTCCCTGTGGCCATTTCAAATCATATTCATACTTTGACTTACCCTCAAAATATGTTACTTATTTTGTGTCATTGATGGGAGATACATCAAGGCCCTCCTGTGATGAGTCTTTTTCCGTAGACTCCAACTCATTATCGGGGAATAAGACTTAGAAATAATTTAGTACCTTAGAACCTGCATGCCTTAATGGTAGGTCACTTCGCTTTCGACAGTGGATTCACATCATTGGTCTCTGATCAAGAGATTCTGTCGAGTGTTTGACTTCATCTCATTTATTCACATTCATTCAGATTGTACTTGGGTACCTTGGGAGTCATTGACATCAATGGTGATTTCCCTCGCACTTGTTAACGGTTTTCATCAATGACCGGTAATTGAGTGGTTTCTACCATGTTTGACTTTGACACATGTAATCACATGGCTAGATTTGTACTTTTTTAGACGACGGGATTGAAGACCCTGGGTCTCATCGTTTTGGCCTAGGTTGTACTAGAGTATTTATGATTTGTATTGACACATAGATCCACTTTGTATGTCGCGTGGCTATGTCCTAATCTGAGTCTTCTAACATAGATCCACAGTGTATTCCTAATGGCTATGTATTATTTTGATGACATGGATCCACGGTGTATGATTGGTGGCCATGGCCTACATTTATGATTTCATTCATTTGTGGTCTCAGCATGGGAATGCCTACCTTAGAACTGGTATTATATTCTCCATATGCTTGATTGTTTGCAGGTTTTTGATTAGGTGTGATCCTTGTTTTTGACACACACGCGCATTTTACAAAGTATTTCATCTTTCACAAGTTTCAGACTCATACTTTGGGGGGCATTCTGTTACACATTATTTTGGTCACTCTAGTGGTGTCTCTACAGTTGTGTGTTCAATCCCTCGTAAGGACCTTTTGCCCGAGAAAAGTGATTGTTGTCTTCTTCCATAAAACATATTTTTAAGATGAGTTCGCAGGCTACATGTATTGTAGGGTGCGAGAAACCCTGTTTCTCGCAGGAAACCCTATACTTGGAGTGTGATATGTTTGCAGTCTGCTCTATAGGTAGGGTGCGAACCTGCTTCAAATCTTAAAAGGAAGAGGAAGTTACCAAGGTTCTAGAAGAGGATCTTCTAGAAAATGAGTTGGCATTCTCATGGTTGGAATCCTACTGACTTCTCAGATTTAGTGGATTCATCCTCATCCCTTTAACCATCTCTCCTTCTCCTATATAATGAAAGGTTTTTCAAGGAAGAGGTTAAGCAAGATTGAATAGAGAATTGATGAAAGAATAGACTCAGGATTGTGTGAGGAATCCTGTTTGAATTAATGCCTGAGGCCTCCATTTGTCCATCAAGCCATAGTGGATCTTCTTCATGCAGTTTGGAGAAAGTGTGTGTGTTAGAACAAAGGACCACCGAAAGGAGGCTTGTGACATCAAGACGATCTGGTTGTATCTTCTACTTTCATTTAATATAATACAGTGGCATGTCCCTTTCCCATAAAATCACTCTTATTTTATTGCATAATTCCTTGATCATATGCATAGGTTATCATTGAATATACTTTACTATATTCACTTTGGTTGGTTTGTGTTGTCTTGGATCTGATCTCACAAGAGCACTGGAGCGAAGTAGGAACAACAAATAACTAAGGAAGTGATATAAAGGCATGTCACTTGTTCCTCTTTTGGTAGTAAATTCAATGATAGTTGCTTAGGGAAAGCGTCATGTGCTGTCCTATTGTTTTCTAGATCCAGGTGGATCTAGGGAGATCTGTTAGTGTCTGCATATACCGATTTATCCGATAACACCTAGACAAAGTGATTTCTCTTCATTGATAGTGATGGTTTACAAAAAGGAAGTTTCATGGTGTATGTGTCCAGATTATAGAGAGCTCAACAAAATGACCATTAAAGATAAGTTCATAT
>ML776750.1:218892-247673 GCA_009831015.1 Picea engelmannii | reverse complement strand
TTCCAAGGAAGAAAAAGTCCCAAAGACCAAAAATAAGGATGAAGTATTATTGAGTGCCACATGTTCAGGGGGAGCAACCCCAAAGAAGAGAGTTACATTTTTCCATTAAACTCAAGGGGAGAAACCCTACCCTTTTCCATTGATGTCAAAGGGGGGGAGAAATTGGGATTATGATGATAGGGGGAGCATGAGTATTGCCATCAATGAAAAAGGGGGAGATTGTTGGAATATTGGTTGTTGTCATTGATGTCAACCCTAGTCATTGGTTTTGTACTGCAAGATTGATGAAGGTATTTGGACATGAAGGACAATGCACATGCAGACACAACACCCATGGATGGATAGTATACATCATGTTTTTTCCGGTGGTAGGTGGCACGTCACATGGATCCTCATGGTTGCAGATAAATGAATTTTTGAATATGACAAAGTGAATTGAAGAAGGAAGTACAGGTCAGACCTGAAGGTAATTAAAGAAAAGAATTACAAAATAAGAAAGTGTTAGGTTGTCCCTAATGTTGAAAGGAAGTGACATAAAGGGTATAAATACATATCATTATACATTCATTTTACACACACAAGTCAAATTTCAGAGGAAATCTGAAGTAAAGAAGGCCAAATTTCAAGGGAGGATGAAGTCTTTTGGTGATGTGTTCTAAGTATCAACAATGACATGTAAATGGGGCCAATGTTGAAAATTTTTCAATTTTTGCTTGTATGGACTGAAATTTGACATGGTTAGACTAGAAACATGCATTGACAGTATGGGAGGTTTTCTGGACTTAAACATGAATCACACAAAAAATTCAAAAATCAAACAAGGCGCGCCTGCTCCTGTACTTGACCCTACTTATAAGTGACATGCAAATGGGGCCAATGTTGAAATGTTTTCAATTTGTGCTTGTATGGACTGAAATTTGACATGGTTAGACTAGAAACAAGCACTGACAATATGGGAGGGTTTCCATACTCAAACATGGCTCACACAAACAATTTCACAATCAAACAACAAGCCTATAGAATAATTAATGTGAAGGGAGAAAAGGCCATTTTTTTGGGTGACATTGCCTACTCATATACTGGAAACCGATGCATATAAATCATGATATGTGAATGGGGCCAATGTTGAAATCTTTTCAATTTGTGTTTGTATGGACTAAAATTTGACATGGTTAGACTAGACGCATGAAATGACAGTATGGGATGGTTTCTAGACTCAAACATGACTCACACAAACAATTTCACAATCAAACATTAAGCCTATATAATAATTAATGTGAAGGGCGACAAGGCCAACTTTTTGGGTGGCATCGCCTGCTCATGTACTTGAAACAGACGCATATAAATCATGACATGTGAATGGGGCTAATGTTGAAATTTTTTCAATTTGTGCTTGTATGGACTGAAATTTGACAAGGTTAGAATAGACACATGCAATGACAGTATGGGAGGGTTTCCATAGTCAAACATGACTCACACAAACAATTTCATAATTAAACAACAAACCTATAGAATAATTAATCTGAAGGGAGACAAGGCCAATATTTTTGGTGTCATTGACTGCTCATGTACTTGAAACCAACGCATATAAATCATGACATGTGAATGGGGGCAACGTTGATTTTTTTTCAATTTGTGTTGTATGGACTGAAATTTGACATGTTTAGACTAGACACATACATTGATAGTATGGGAAGGTTTCCAAACTCAAACATGACTCGCACAAAAAATTCGACAATCAAACAAGGCGCGCCTGCTCATGTACTTGGCCCTGCTTATAAGTGACCTATGAATGGGGCCAACGTTGAAATGTTTTCAATTTGTGCTTGTATGGAATGAAATTCGACATGGTTAGACTAGACACATGCAATGAAAGTATGGGAGGGTTTCCAGGCTCAAACATGACTCGCACAAACACTTTGACAATCAAACAAGGTGTGCTTGCTCATGTACTTAACCATGCTTATAAGTGACATGTGAATGGGGCCAACATTGATTTTTTTCAATTTGTGCTTGTATGGACTGAAATTTGACATGGTTAGACTAGACACATGTAATGACAGTATGGGAGGGTTTCCATACTCAAACATGACTCACAAAAACAATTTCACAACCAAACAACAAGCCTATAGAATAATTAATGTGAAGGGCGACAAGCCATTTTTTGGGTGACATCGCCTGCTCGTGTACTTGAAACCGATGCATATAAATCATGACATGTGAATGGGGCCAATGTTGAAATTTTTTCAATTTGTGCTTGTCTGGACTAAAATTTGACATGGTTAGTGTAGACGCATGCATTGACAGTATGTGAGGGTTTTTGGACTCAAACATGACTCGCACAAACAATTCTAAAATCAAACAAGGCACACCTGCTCATGTACCTAACCCTGCTTATAAGTGTCATGTGAATGGGGCCAATGTTGAAATGTTTTCAATTTGTACTTGTATGGACTGAAATTTGACATGGTTAGACTAGACACAAGTAATGACAGTATGGGAGGGTTTCAAAACTCAAACATGACTCACACAAACAATTTCACAATCAAACAACAAGCATATAGAATAATTAATGTGAAGGGAGACAAGGCCATTTTTTTGCGTGACATGGCCTTCTCATGTACTTGAAACTGACGCATATAAATCATGACGTGTGAATGGGGCCAATGTTGAAATATTTTCAATTTGTGCTTATATGGACTAAAATTTGACATGGTTAGACTAGATGCATACAATGACAGCATGGGAGGGTTTCTAGACTCAAACATGACTCACACAAATAATTTCACATTCAAACAACAAACCTATAGTATAATTAATGTGAAGGACAACAAGGACAACGTTTTGGGTGGCATTTCCTGCTCATTTAATTGAAACCGACGCATATAAATCATGACATGTGAATGGGGCCAATGTTGAAATTTTTCATTTTGTGCTTGTATGGACTGAAATTTGACATGGTTAGAAAACACGCATGCAATGACTGTATGGGAGGGTTTCCATACTCAAACATGACTCACACAAATAATTTCATAATCAAACAACAATCTTATAGAATAATTAATGCGAAGGGTGACAAGGCCAATTTTTTGGGTGGCATCGCCTACTCATGTACTTGAAACCGCCGCATATAAATCATGACATGTGAATGGGGCCAACATTGAAAGTTTTTCAATTGTTTCTTGTATGGACTGAAATTTGACATGTTTAGACTAGACACATGCATTGATGGTATGGGAGGGTTTCCAGACTCAAACATGACTTGCACAAACAATTCAACAATCAAACAAGGCGTGCCTACTCATGTACTTGTGCCTTCTTATAAGTGACAGGTAAATGGGGCCAACGTTGAAATGTTTTCAATTTGTGCTTGTATGGACTAAAATTTGGCATGGTTAGACTAGACACATGTAATGACAGTATGGGAGGGTTTCTAGACTCAAACATGACTCGCACAAACAATTCAACAATCAAACAAGGCGTGCCTCCTCATGTACTTGATCCTTCTTATAAGTGACATGTGAATGGGGCCAAAGTTGAAATTTTTTCAATTTGTACTTGTATGGACTGAAATTTGACATGGTTAGACTAGACACATGCAATGACATTATGGAAGGGTTTCCATACTCAAACATGACTCACACACAATTTCATAGTCAAACAACAAGCCTATAGAATAATTAATGGCAAGGGAGACAAGGGGGGAGCATACCAACTTGAGGTGGCATCGCCTGCTCATGTACTTGAAAGTGACGCATATAAATCATGACATGTGAATGGGGCCAATGTTGAAATTTTTTCAATTTGTGCTTGTATGGACTAAAATTCGACATGGTTAGAATAGACACATGCAATGACAGTATGGGAGGTTTTCCATACTCAAACATGACTCACACAAAAAATTTCATAATCAAACAATAAGACTATAGAATAATTAATGTGAAGGGAAACAAGGCCAATTTTTGGGTGGCATCCACTGCTCATGTACTTGAAATCGATGCATATAAATCATGACATGTGAATGGGGCCAACGTTGAAAGTTTTTCAATTTGTGCTTGTATGGACTGAAATTTGACATGGTTATACTAGATGCATGTATTGACAGTATGGGATGGTTTCCATACTCAAACATGAATCGCACAAAAAATTCGACAATCAAACAAGGTGTGCTTGCTCATGTACTTGACCATGCTTATAAGTGACATGTGAATGGGGCCAACTTCGAAATGTTTTCAATTTGTGCTTGTATGGAATGAAATTTGACATGGTTAGACTAGACAGATGCAATGACAATATGGGAGGGTTTCCAAAATCAAACATGACTCGCACAAAGACTTCGACAATCAAACAAGGAAATCCTGCTCATGTACTTGACCCTACTTATAAGTGAGATGTGAATGGGGCGAACGTTGAAAATTTTCAATTTGTGATTGTATGGACTGAAATTTGACATGGTTAGACTAGACACATGCAATGATAGTATGGAAGGGTTTCCATACTCAAACATGAATCACATAAACACTTTCACAATCAGAAAACAAGCCTATAGAATAATTAATGTGAACAATGACAAGGCCATTTTTTTGGGTGACATCGCCTGCTCTCGTAATTGAAACCAATGCATATAAATCATGACATGTGAATGGGGCCAATGTTGAAATTTTTTCAATTTGTGCTTGTATGGACTGAAATTTGACATGGTTAGGCTAGACGCATGCATTAAAGGTATGTGAGAGTTTCGAGACTCAAACATGACTTGCAAAGACCATTCTAAAATTAAACAAGGCACACCTGCTCATTTACCTGACCCTGCTTACAAGTGTCATGTGAATGGGGCCAACCTTGAAATGTTTTCAATTTGTGCTTGTATGGACTAAAATTTGACATGGTTAGACTAGACACAAGAAATGACAGTATGGGAGTGTTTCAAAACTCAAACATGATTCACACAAACAATTTCAAAATAAAACAACAAGGCTATAGAATAATTAATGTGAAGGGCGACAAGGCCATTTTTTTGTGTGACATCGCCTACTCATGTACTTGAAACTGGCACATATAAATCCTGACATGTGAATGGGGCCAATGTTGCAATATTTTAAATTTGAATGACATGTGAATGGGGCCAATGTTGAAATTTTTTCATTTTGTGCTTGTATGGACTGAAATTTGACATGTTAGAATAGACGCATGCAATGACAGTATGGGAGGGCTTCTGTACTCAAACATGACTAACACAAACAATTTCACAATCAAACCACAAGCCTATAGAATAATTAATGTGAATGGAGACAAGGACAATTTTTTGGGTGGCATTGCCTACTCATGTACTTGAAATCGCCGCATATAAATCATGACATGTGAATGGGGCCAACATTGATGTTTTTTCAATTTTTGCTTGTATGGACTGAAATTTGACATGGTTAGAATAGATGCATGTGTTAAAGGTATGGTAGGGTTTCCATACTCAAACATGACTTGCACAAAAATTCAACAATCAAACAAGGCGCGCCTACTCATGTACTTGACCTTGATTATAAGTGACATGTGAATGGGGCCAACATTGAAATGTTTTCAATTGGTGCTTTTATGGATTGAAATTTGACATGGTTAGACTAGATGCATGCAATGACAGTATGAGAGGGTTTCCAGATTCAAACATGACTCGCACAGAAAATTCAAAAATCAAACAAGACGCACCTACTCATGTACTTGACCCTGCTTATAAGTGACATGTGAATGAGGCCAACGTTGAAATTTTTTCAATTTGTACTTGTATGGACTGAAATTCGACATGGTTAGACTAGACACATGCAATGACAGTATGGGAGGGTTTCCATACTCAAACATGACTCACACGAACAATTTCACAATCAAACAACAAGTCTATATAATAATTAATGTGAAAGGCGATAAGGAAATTTTTTTGGGTGACATCGCCTGCTCATGTACTCGAAACCGGTGATTATAAATCATGACATGTGAATGGGGCCAATGTTGAAATTTTTTAAATTTGTGCTTGTATGGATGAAATTTTGTATGGTTAGACTAGACGCATGCATTGACGGTATGAGAGGGTTTCCAGACTAAAAAATGACTCACAAAAACAATTTGAAAATCAAACAAGGCAGGCTTGCTCATGTACTTGACCCTGCTTATAACTGTCATGTGAATCTGGCCAATGTTGAAATTTTTTCAATTTGTGCTTATATGGACTAAAATTTGACATGGTTAGACTAGACACAAGCAATGATAGTATGGTAGGGTTTCAATACTCAAACATGACTCACACAAAAAAATTTACAATCAAACATGAAGCCAATAAAATAATTAATGTGAAGGGTGACAAGGCCATTTTTTTGGGTGACATCTCCTGTTCATGTACTTGAATCTCTCGCATATAAATCAAGAAATTTGAATGGGGCCAATGTTGAAATATTTCAATTTGTGCTTGTATGGACTGAAATTTGACATGGTTAGACTAGACGCATACAATGACAGTATGGGAGGGTTTCCAGACTCAAACATGACTCACACAAAGAATTTCACAATCAAACAACAAGCCTAAAGAATCATTAATGTGAAGGGCGACAAGGCCAACTTTTTTGGTGGCACCACCTGCTCATGTTCTTGAAACCAACGTATATAAATCATGACATGTGAATGGGGCCAATGTTGATATTTTTTCATTTTGTGCTTGTATGGATTGAAATTTGACATGGCTAGACTATATGCATGCAATGAAAGTATGGGAGGGTTTCCATACTTAAACATTATTCACACAAACAATTTCACAATCAAACAACAAGCCTATAGAATAATTAATGTTAAGGGTGACAAGGCCAATTTTTTGGGTGGCATTGCTTGCTCATGTACTTGAAACCGACGCATATAAGTCATGACATGTGAATGGGGCCAATGTTGAAATTATTTCAATTTGTGCTTGTATGGAATGCAATTTGACATGGTTAGACTAGATGCATGCATTGACGATATGGCAGGGTTTCCAGACTCAAATATGACTTGAACAAACAATTCAACAATCAAAGAAAGCACGCCTACTCATGTACTTGACCCTGGTGATAAGTGACATGTGAATGGGGCCACCATTGAAATCTTTTCAATTTGTGCTTGTATGGACTAAAAATTGACATGGTTAGTCACATGCAATGACAATATGAGAGGGTTTCCAAATTCAGACATGACTCCCACAAAAAATTCAACAATCAAACAAGGCACGCCTTCTCATGTACTTGACCCTACTTATAAGTAACATGTGAATGGGGCCAATGTTGATTTTTTTTCAATTTGTGCTTGTATGGACTGAAATTTAACATGGTTAGACTAGATGCATGCAATGACTATACAAGAGGGTTTCCACACTCAAACATGAATCACAAAAACAATTTCACAATCAAACAACAATCATATAGAATAATCAATGTGAAGGGTGACACGACCATTGTTTGGGTGACATTGCCTACTCATGTACTTGAAACCGATGCATATAAATCATGACATGTGAATGGGGACAATGTTGAATTTTTTTCAATTTGTGCTTGTATGCACTGAAATTTGACATGGTTAGACTAGACACATGCATTGAAGGTATGGGAGGGTTTCCAGACTCAAACATGACTCGCACAAACAATTCAAAAATCAAACAAGTTGGCGCGCCTGCTCATGTACTTGACCCTGCTTATAAGTATCATGTGAATGGGTCCAACGTTGAAATGTTTTCAATTTATGCTTTTATGGACTGGAATTTGACATGGTTAGACTAGACACAAGCAATGACAATATGGGAGGGTTTCAATACTCAAACATGACTCACACAAACAATTTCACAATCAAACAACAAGCCTATAGAATAATTAGTGTGAAGGGAGACATGACCATTTTTTGGGTGTCATCGCGTACTCATGTACTTGAAATCAATGCATATAAATCATGACATGTGAATGGGGCCAATGTTGAAATATTTTCAATTCGTGGTTGTATTGACTGAAATTTGATATGGTTAGACTAGACGCATGCAATGAAAGTATGGGGGGGATTCTAGACTCAAACATGACTCACATAAACAATTTCACAATAAAAAAACAAGCCTATAGAATAATTAATGTGAAGCGAAACAAGGCCAACTTTTGGGTGGCATCGCTTGCTCATGTACTTGAAACCGACACATATAAATAATGACATGTGAATGGGGCCAATGTTGAATTTTTTTCAATTTTTGATTGTATGGGATGAAATTTGACATGGTTAGAATAGACACGTGCAATGACAGTATAGGAGGGTTACCATACTCAAACATGACTCACACAAACAATTTCACAATCAAACAACAAGATTGTAGAATAATAAATGTGAAGGGAGACAAGGCCAATTTTTTGGGTGGCATCACTTGCTCATGTACTTGAAACCGACACATATAAATCATGACATGTGAATGGGGACATCATTGAAATGTTTTCAATTTGTGCTTGTATGGACTAAAATTTGACATGGTTAGACTAGACACATGCATTGACGGTATGGAAGGGTTTCTAGAATCAAACTTGGCTTGCACAAACAACTCGAAAATCAAACAATACGCGCCTGCTCATGTACTTGACCATGCTTATAAGTGACATGTGAATGGGGCCAATGTTGAAATGTTTTCAATTTGTTCTTGTATGGACTGAAATTTGACATGGTTAGACTAGACACATGCAATGACAATATGGAAGGGTTTCCATACTCAAACATGACTCACACAAACAATTTCACAATCAAACAACAAGGTTATAGAATAATTAATGTGAAGAGAGAGAGGGCCAATTTTTTGGGTGGCATCACCTACTCATGTACCTGAAACCGGTGCATATAAATCATGACATGTGAATGGGGCCAACGTTGAAAGTTTTTTAATTTGTGCTTGTATGGACTAAAATTTGACATGGTTAGAATAGATACATGCATTGATGGTATGGGAGGGTTTCCAGTCTCAAACATGACTCACACAAACAATTCATCAATCAAACAAGGTGTGCCTGCTCATGTACTTGACCCTTCTTATAAGTGACATGTGAATGGGGCCAACATTGAAATGTTTTCAATTTGTGCTTGTATGGACTAAAATTTGACATGGTTAGACTAGACACAAGCAATGACAGTATGGGAGGGTTTCCATACTCAAACTAGATCCAGGGATCAACTAGAACTTATAGGGGATCCACTAGAACTTATAGGAATTCATTGGTTTAAAGTGGGAGAAGATGTTGATTCTTATCATGAGACTTTGATTATAAAGTAATACAACCTTTCCATTCATGAGCCTTCAAACCTTTGAGTTATGATGGGCCCATGGCCACACCACCTTGAATCCACTGGTCCATGTTTTCACCACCATAGGCCCTCTCATCCACCATTGTATATGACATATGACATGTGCCTTGTAGGATGACTTGTGCCCACAATTATTTGTAAATGGAGGATAGACCTCACGTTGAAATATTAGTTGTTATATGGAGTTATCCACCTTTCACGACAGATGGATTTTAGACTACTATCCAAAAATTCATCCCCTACAAGATTACCTAGATCATTGATTAATTTTTTCGATTTTTTGTGGGCCATTTGTGAGGTGTGAAAGCAGAGGAAGCCCCCTCCCCTTCAAATGATGCACGGTCCTATGGCCAATTAGATAATCTTTGCTAGTCTTTTCTTCCACCATACATTTTTTAATCAACTGGCGAATGAATCAATCTATGGAAATAGAGTAGAGGCAAAGTACTAGACTTCGATTGTGACATTTACTCTAGTATCACTAGGGAAATTTGGAGAAATATAGTTCTCTCATAGAGATGTTACATCAAATTATAGGGAATTTCCAATGCACACATACATCATGGTACCAACATATTTGGTTTGAGGCCTATCCCTTCAATGTCTCCTTGTTAAACACACCATATTGTAGGAATATCTACAAACAAAATCACAAGTATTCCACAATTTTATCGAGTGAAAACCCAAACATTCCATCCATGAAAATCTCAAAATTGTTGGCTAGTTCTATTGGTAACTCCTTGAGTGACAAGAATGGAATAGAAAGTTCCCTAGCTAAGTAAAAATTCAGTGATAAAGAGGTTCATTCGTGTGCTCTATATAGAAAACAACTGGCATATATAAAAAAGGATAAAGATGGTGCCCAACCCCAAGTCAGTGCCCATTATTGTCATTATGACTAGAAATGATGAGCACCACGCGACCATATTCATTTGGCTTGTAAACCTTTCCTTCGAATGTTTCAACACTAAGGCTAGCAAGCTCCATCAATTGGTCCATGCATTCCATGTCATTATCCAACCATCACAGTCAAACCTTTCCTACTAAATGTCACCATCCCATGTGCCCACCTACTTACCATGTGTCATGTTGTGATAGGTTAAGTTTTCATTAGGAATTGTGCAAGGTAAGTGGGGAAAAACAAAGGATATATAGTGGATGCAGAGATAGAATATTAGGGTAATTCATAGGTTGGTGGATTCACATCTCTTCTTTCCATGTTGGAAAAGGATGTGGAGGTGTGGAGAGGGGAATGTATAAAGAAGAAGGGATGTAGAGGGAGGGATAACAGGAAAAAGGTGGATGTAGAGGAATGTGATGTGGAGGAATAAAGATGAAGGTGAAATGAAAAGAAATGGGAATGTGGAGGGATAAGGATGTGGAGAAAGGATTACGGAAGAATGTGAAAAATGATAAGTTATAAATGATGAGAGTGACCAAAATTGTAAGCATATAAAACCCGTTTTTGAACTCGGCCACAAACTCCTTTTACATGGGTCCTTGAACAAAATTAGGGATATGTTGGGCATAATATCTATGATTTTAATTCCATATAATTATGGATATAGAATACATAGAGGGATTTCCAAACACAACTTCCACAATAGCTTTTGATTCATTTCTCATGTACTTTATAAAGTAGAATGAGAAACTTGGCATCCTAGTGGGATTTTTTTTAATGTTGTGATTTCATACTTTTTCAACTCTAAATCAGATCATGTTAGTCCCAATATGACTAGTGGCCTTGAAAAACCCATCTCAACCACTTTTTGTACTTGAATTAATCATTTTTCTTGAAAACACTGTTGTAGGAAAATCTCCCTACGGACAGGTAGATTGCCTCTAAGAGCTTGACCCTAACTCTAAGACATAAAATGCTTAACGTGGACACTGACTTCCTTTCAAATATATATAAACTAACACATGAGAAGGAAGGAGAAAAAAAGTACCTCTTTATCGACGTTTTTCCCTGCACGCTCTGAGTTGCGCTCCAATCCTTTGCTCCTCGCTGAGTTCTGCAGACAAACAAGATACGACCACTTCCTACTCTACTGATATTAGCTTGAAAACAGATCTATCTATTAATGATAAGTTCATGTAAAATTAGACATAAACTAGAAAGAAACAGGCCAAGCATGTCATATTAATGATAATAACGACAGCAGTGCTTACAATCGTAGATGCGAATGCGACAGCTTCGTCAAGTCCCCTTTGTCTAACCCTTTCCTGAAAGATCCACAACTTGGATAACAGCAGCTTCACTGATCACTCTCTTTTGGCTGACTGTGTGTTTCCTCTGAGATCATAGGTTTCATGCTAGCAGTTCTTCCCCCTTTCCACCATCATAGAGCCTGCTTATATAGGTTAAGAGGAGCTTAAACTCTTGAGTTATCTTTAGAAAAAGTTGGGGAACTTCCTCCTCAGATCGAATCTCTTGATGAAACCAAGAATTCAAATACAACTGCCTCCTAATCTTGAAAGATCCTCCCCTTATTCTCCTCAACGGGCCAACTACTGCCTCAGATTAGGTAGCGCTCCCTTAGAAGGGGCATCAGAGCACTGTAGCACTCCCTAAGAAGCTTGAGAGGAGCGCCAATGCTTTAAAGGTGAGTAGTGCTCCTTCAAAGGGGTCAGGGGAGCATTATAACGCTCCCTAAAGCCTGATAGTGGAGCGCCAATTCTTTTTAGGCTGATATAAGGGAGCGCTCACCCCTAAAACCTTTGATCAAAAGCTCTCTTCAGGTGTTAAGAGTTCTTTGACTTCAATTAACCAGTTCTTCTTCTCCAAATCAAGTACATGAGATGTTTTAAGTGTCTCCTTAGTGTCATTGGCATGGAAGTATGCTCGAACATCATTTGTGGCACTTGTGACCAAATCGCGACATTTACGAAAGTTGTAAGGAATATGCGACACTTACGACAATTGAGAGGAACATGCGACACTTATCCAGTTGAGTAATTTTGACGTGTAACAGATTTCCCCCCAAAGTATGAAGTTAGAAGATGCGAACTGATAACTAAAATTCTTTGTAGATGTTCAAGCAAGGGTATAGACTCGGAGAACCTGACGGAAGCTGCACACAAACATCCAACAAATATCATGACATATTTCAAAACCCAAGGCAAGCATACCTATGCTTGGGTGATCAAGACTTTGCAAGATATGGCCACCATAAAATACACTGCGGATCCATAATTGTATTCATAAAAAGGTATAGCCACTAAAGATACAATGTGGATCTATACTCTGATGACTCGGACTGATCGTAGCCATGAAGAATACACAGTGGATCTACGAGATGACAAGACATAGTCACGACCAATACAAAGTGGATCTATGTAACAGTGTATGTATTCTTTGTCCAATAAACTCTCCTTCGTAACCTGGGCCAAGCATATCAAAGCGGTCACTCAACCCAGGGTCTTCTTACCAATCCAAATATGGTACAAATTTGACCATGTGAATAGATGTCTTGATATCGAACATCGTAGAAACCACTTGATTACCGGTCAATGGTGTAAACCGTTAATAAGTGCGAGGGAGGTCACCATTAATGCCAATGATTCCCAAGGTACCTTAGTACATTCCAGTGAATGTGAATAGATGAACTGAAGTTGAACATCCATGGAATCATTCGATCAGAGGTCAATGATGTAAACCTACTATCGAATGTGAGGAGGCCTGCCATTGAGGCATGCAGGTCCCAAAGTACTAACTGGTTTCTAAGTCTGATTCCTGGATAATGTGTTGAAGTCGACAGGAATAGAATCATCGAGGGAGGGCCTTGATGTATCCCCCATCAATGACACGAAATGGACATAGAGATGTAATTGGTAGATCAAAAGGACATGGACTGACACTAGTTTTGAGGCAAGATATTTGGGATGGAAAACTCTCGAGGCGAATACTTCCCTTGAACATTGAGGCACAACAACGGAACATGACATGGACCAAAACTATGCAGTGGGTACTGTGACTTGTGTCGGGTGACCCAAAGGAGTGAAAGGAACTCGAAGGATTGGCTCAGTGCAGAGGTTCAGTGGATTATGATATGTGCAAATGACAAAGTGTCATGTTCATGGGTGACTCTAAGAAGTGCTGGATGATGTTCTCAAGAGACTTCTTGGCTTGCTCCTTTCAATTTTTCCCCCCATCCAGATAGATGAGTACCTCTTTTTAATTTAATGAGCTCGAGGAGGATAACACATGCTCGATATAACTCACCTTCGGTAAGTTCCTCTTCCTTTGTTTAAAGAACAGGAAGAAGTAAGGGTTCAGTCCCATATGGGTCTGTCGATGTGTGCTTTAACGAGTCCAAAGACAAAAAACTCAAAGGTTTTTTAGGATTATAGAGTTTGGAAAAACACTTAAAAGGGAACTCTCTCAGTTCCTTTTTTGTACAGTAGTCCAACGAGACCAAAAAAGGGTTAAACTATCGCTTGAAAGACGCCCTTTCTAACCTTTTAACGAGTGTGAAAGGAAGCAAGGTCAATCGACAATCTTTTCATATTTAGAGAGTCTGAAAAAGGTTTAAAGAAGGATCCAGGGGGGTTCATTTTTCATGTGTTCATATCCGTATGGGTCCGAAAAAGAGATAAAAGTTTACCCGGTTACGTTCTCATATTATCGAGCTCGAGAACGAACTAAGACTATGCTCATAAGTGTGACAAGGTAGATAATCCATCGGAACTGCCAGGAAACCTGTGATGCTAGAACTACAAACCAGGGTTTAGTAGAGCCATTATGTCATTAGAGAAACCCAAACAATGACTATACCTTATGAAAAATGAAAATTTATAAATAAAAATTGATTGAAATTTCATTTACCATTTCATTTTTGCAAGGATTTTTGGAGTAGTGGAGATTCTCAGTTTGAAGTGGATGTTGTTTTGTTTGTTTCTGGAGCTACGGTTGACCATTTCACTCGCCATTCAGGCCATGTAGGTGTCTATATATTTCTCTCTCAATTGCATGGTTTAGTATTCATTTTCATAGCATTATTCATTTTAAAACATGAAGCCCTAAGTTGCCCCAATTAGAATCAAATTGGCCTCTTTGAAAATCAATGGAAAAATGGGATTCTTTGTGAAAAAAGGTTCTAGGAAAAGATGGCTAAGATGCCAACACCCTAGTAGTCAATTAGGTAGGTCATTTTTTAGCAAGGAATCCATGAGAAAACCCCCACGCACACCCACGCAGCCATAAAATCGTTTTGATCTTTTTAAACATTTTTATCATTGTTTGATGAATGTTAAATGCTTAAGAGAGGGCGTGGTGGTTACAAAGAGTGTGTGGTTACTTTTAAATGATGTGGGCATCTCATTTCATGTTTTAAATTGCTTTTGAAAATTGTCGAAATTGCCAAAACGTGGAAATAATGGATTTCTTGATTTTTTGTTTTGTAGATAACTTCGGTTACCATGATCGAGTGGAAAGAGAGGGAACATGAAATGGATGACTTAGCCGCCTTGCGGAGTCCTCGCACATGGGCCTCTTTGTGAGCTTGTGGTTTGATCAAATTCTTCAAGTTGCAAAAAATGAAGAGAGAGATTTTATTGCTCGAGCATATGATTGGCCTTTGGGATGTTGTAGAGCAAGGGTTCCGAATTGGCACACAGCTTTTAACCATTGAGTTAGAAGACGTGTACTTTTTGAATGGCCTCTCTAAAAGAGGGGTCCCCATATTATTCTCCAGGCAGAGGGCGCTACCTGAACAAGTGGACGTGTATCTGGCATGCCACTGCATCCCAGGAGAAAGGCTGGTAGGGGGTAGAATCCCTATGAAGGATATTCGAGAATTGCCCCTCCGGTCTATACTGTTTCCTATCACGAGCATGATAAGCAGCACTAGCTCTCATCTGGCATCAAGATCGCAGGTGGATTATGGTGTTCAGTGTTTGGAACCAACACTGTTCAACTGGAGTGCAGTGTTCCTTCGAAATGTGAAGGAACAGATCTCACGATGCAGGACTGGATAGAAGCAGTTTGGTTATGGCTCATTTTTGGTCTCATTTTTTCTAGAGCGCATCCCTCAGATGCAGCCTCAGATAGCGCTGGCGGTGCGACTAGTGGATGAACCTAGGATGGAGAGGTGGACTAGTCTGTCTCCAAGGCTAGTATCAAATTCAGAGTTCCATTTCACTGGCAATTTCTTTGCCTAGATGAGACGACAGTATCTCTAGATAGAGGACTTCCCTTATGCCGAGGTCGACTTCCACGGGAGCATGGAATTGATTTTTCCCGTGGGGGAAGACTGGGATGAGTCAGGTAAGAGACTGAGCCATACCTTGTCTAGTTTTTTGTTTTTTTTTTTAATTTTTTGATGTATATATATTTTTTGGGTATGTAGAAGAGTTCTAACAGATGTATTGTTTCCAACATGCAGATAGGGGAGCAGTGCATTCGGATGACGTACCGGTACCAGGACGTCGTGGGAGTGTCCCGGTTGCAGCAGATCCGGCAGTACCGGTGATGGGTCTCCGGGAGGTTGAGAGAAACCTCCAAGGCCTTACGATGGGCATTCCTCCTTTGTGGAGGGGAGAAGTGCCCTTACATCTGTAGTGGCACATTGTGGGAGTACCAAAGAATATCAATTCTTTGTTGAGGCATGTAGTGCGTGCGGTGATGTGTTACTCATAGCACAATGTAGTGCGGGGAGATTAGAGTCTCTCCGGTGATCATATTTTTGTATGCCTTGTCAGGCAACGTTTGTATGGGTGGAAAGGCCCAATATTTTTCTCTTCTACACACTTTTTGATGTAATACAAACATTTCAGTCACGCCATATATATATATATATATAGTTTCGAGTTTTTACAATACCAATGATTTGTACATGATGATGTCTGTGATGTGTTTTAATTTACATGTAATGTACAATTTTGCTTTCCTTAAATCTTATATGTGGGCAAGATACCGATCCATGATATAATTAGCTAATGAATCCAAAACACTATTAAGTTCTCTTGGAATGTGTCTATATTAAATGTAATTGAACATTCATTCAAGACGGAGAACTTGTAAGTGTAGAGATAGCAGGATAGGACTACGGATAGCATAGATACAGTTGAGTTGATAAACCACGAGTTGGGAGTCTAAGTAAATAATGATACAAGAGATACCTAGGGAGGAGGCTTGGGTCAACAGTCCAATGACAGCGTGATATTCTGCCATATTGTTGGTTGCTGGTCCTAAGCAGATACCTCCTGAACTCACCACCTCATCAAATTGGTAAATAACCCAAGTTGCTGAAGCAATGTTCTGGGTATGTCAGCTCTCGCCATCCGTGAACCCAAAAAAGATAGGAAAGGAAGACATCATCTGTGCATGAAAACACAGGCAACGTCATGAGTGGCAACGGTAAAGACTCGAGCACGTGACAGAAATAGACACACCAAACTAAAATACAATAATGTACAAAGTACAAATGCTAGGTGATCTAGGCATAGTACTTCTTAAGGTAAAGCCCGTTTCGGGGCTCTCCCAGGGAAATTCCATCATGATCAACTAATTCATAGGCCCCTATGTGTAGAACATGCTTCACGATGTAAGGACCGTGCCACATAGGTTCTAACTTTCCTGTCCCCAATTTATCGTGAGCTTGGTCGTAAGCGAGGACTAAGTCTCCTTCTGTGAAAGTACGAGGGTGGACGGATTTCTCATATTGACTCTTAATTCATTTCTGATGTTTCTCATTAGCGAGAGCAGCATCGCGACGTGTTTAATCCAATTTGGATAGGTACAATAATCGTTCTTCTTCAGCAGAAGTATGGGGCAGGAGTTCTACTTTTAGTTTGAGTGATGGAATCTCACACTCAATTGGTAGGACAACTTCAATGCCATAGACCAAATGGAAAGGAGTAAATCCAGTTGAAGTTTTCATAGAGGTGCGATAGGCCCAGAGAGCGGAGAATAGTTGTAAATGCCATGATGTTTTGTTTTCCCCTACCATGCATTGGATCATGATTTTTAGGAATTTGTTGATAGCCTCAACTTGTCCGTTCGCTTGAGGGTAGTAGGGGGATGAGTTTTCATGGTGAAAACCCAATTTGACATGTAACTCGCTCATCATCTGGTTTTTGAAGTGTGCACCATGGTCAGTGAAAATGGCACATGGTACACCAAAATGAGTTATGATGTGGTTGAAGAGGAATAGAATTGTCGTACGGCCATTATTCAGGAAGGTAGGCATAGCCTCAGCCCATTTGGTGAAGTAGTCGACGGCGATGATGATGTAACCGTGCCCCCCGGTTGAGGTAGGCTTACACTGCATGAAATCGATGCCCCATTTGGTGAAGGGGCCGATGGCTATAATAGGGTGCAACACTGTAGGGTGGGTGCGTGCCTTCTTGTTAAAGATTTGGTAGGGTGGGCATTTTTTGACAGCCTCGATACAATCTTTGAAAATAGAGGGCCAAAAGTAGCCGGCACGTAGGATTTTTTGGGCTGTGGCCATCCCGGAAAGGTGACTGCCACAGGCGCCAAGGTGACAATCGTTCAAAACGTGTCCATCCTCCTCGTGAATCAGACATCACCGAAGGATGGTGTCAATACCACGGCGATACAAAGTGTCATCGAGAATGATATAACAACGAGAGTGGTGAAAAATGCACTGACGCTCTTCGCGAGAAATGTTGGGCTGAAAATGTTGGGTTTGAAGGTAGAGGAGAATGTCTCCGTACCAAGGATTAGAGGTGTTGATGAGGAAGAGAGATTCATCAGGGAGAGAATCTATAGGTTCAATTATTTCATTGGCACGAGGGAGAGCACATATGAGCTCGGCAAACACCAGGGATTTTTTGGCTTTGGCCTTCGTAAACTCAAGATCAAATTCTTGAAGAATAATGATCCATTTTGAATATTTTCCCTCAAGTACTTGACGTGTCAAGACGTTATACATTGGGTTGGAGTCTGCGATTACCATGGTGGTGCGTAATAAGATGTAGTGGAGGAACCTTTGGACAGCGATGACGACTGCCAGAGCCAGTTTCTCAACATGCGAATATCTGAGTTCGGGTCCAGATAAACTCTTGCTCAGATAATAAATCACATGGTCTTCACCGTTGGGGTCTTCTTGAACTAACACCATCGCAATGGTGGAAGTAGAAGAAGCTAAGTAAAGGATATAATCCTTTGTATATTCAGAGGGATGTAACAAAGGGGCATGGGTTAAAGCGTGCTTGAGAGCGTCGAATGACCGTTGAGCGGTGTCATCCCATATGAAAGGGACATTCTTTTGTAGTAACCACATAAATCCTCTAGTGATCTCGGCATAGTTGCAGATGAAACGACGAAGAAATTTTTCTTTGCCTTGCAAACTCTGGAGTTGGGTTAAATTGGTAGGTGGAGGTAAGTCTAGGATGGCCTTGGTCTTTAAGGGATCCACCCTGATCCCATCTTTGGAGACAATGAAACCGAGGAGTCGACCATATTTGACAGCGAAAATGCATTTGTGTGGGTTCAGACGAATACGGTAGAACCTCTATCGAAGAAAAATCGCTAGTAAATGATCAATGTGATCGGATCGATTTAGCGAATGGGCAGGTAAATCGTCGAGATACGGTTCTTATATATGTTTGATGTCATGAAAAGTGTATGACATGGATCGCTGGAAATTAGCACCAACATTTTTAAGGCCAAAAGGTAGCTTTCGATAGGTGAAAGTACCCCAAGGGAAAATGAAGTCTGTCTTATGTTGATCAGTAGGTAAGATTTCAATCTGGTTATATCCAGAAAAGCCATCCATGAAAGAGAAGATTACGCTCCCTGCACAATTATTGATGATCTGATCGATGAAGGGCATAGGATAGTTGTCCTTGGGACAAGATTTGTTGAGATATCGATAGTCAACACAAACACGGATGGTTCCTTGTTTCTTAGCAACTGGAACAAGGTTGGAGACCCATTCGGTTAAAGGGATGGGATAGATGAAGCCAGATTTTAGAAGTTTTTCAACTTCTGCCTTTATAGCTGCGATTTTCTTGGGATGAACTAGGCAAATCTTTTGTCGAACCGGTTTCACATCAGGGTAGGTTTTGATTTCGTGTCTGACGATTGAAGGGTCGATCCCTGGCATTTCCTCGTAGCTCCATGCAAATACATCGTGGAATTATTTGAACAAAGCGGTGTAAGAAACCACTTCATCGGGTGTGCAATTAGCACCAAGGTTGACATTTTCCACGACACCTTCTTTGATTGAAATGTCAATCGTGGTCGTAGTAGAGATGTTACCCATGTTCCCCTCAGAGAAAGTACATTGTGTGAGGATAGGAGATTGCGGAGCATCGGTAACATTGGGAGGGAAGACAGAGCATATGTCTTGGTGGATTTCTTCCAAAGGCGGAAGAAAAGAGGATCGATGGTGGTTATCATCCCAGGGTAGATCGTCAATGCTAAGCATTTCCATAATAGATTCGTCCGAAGGAAAAATTCAGGAAATGTAATCAATGGCAGACGATAGGGAATCCAACCACGAGGGCACCGAGTAAGTATCGGGGGCCAATGAATGTGAAGTGTTCGAAGAGGGAGAGGCAGATTGAATAGCTACGTATGCGGCCTCGGCTGGGCTAAGTGACATAGTGTCACTGAGCACATCGAATTCAAAATTACTAGGCACAATCCAAGGGTTAGATGATTCCAAGGATTGATAAGGCATAGTCGAGATCATATTGATAGTGGAAATATGATGTGTGGTAAGTGGAAGTGGTGTAGAGAAAGTACCCATGAGGCTAGAATCTTTCAATAATCCAACACCAACGCTTTCATACATAACCGGGTGGTCTCCCAAAAAGGGAATGTTGTTGGTAGCAGGGATGCGAGCGTCGAATGTGCAGAAATCAAGCTAATCGATGATAACAATTTTGCCTTGATAGAGGAATTGTACACATCGAAACACCGATGAGGCGACGACAGTCATAGCATAGAACCAACTTCTTCCAAGTAGTAGGTTGTAATCAAGGGGAGCATCGACCACCTCGACGTCAACAGTGACAGTTTTGCTGCCCAACTGAACAGCTAAGGATTGTAATAATCCATGAGGATGAAAACCTCGTCCATCGAAGGCGCGTAACATGGTAGAAGATTTGTTAAGGGCAGGTGATTTCAAGCCTTTCCAACAGGCTAGAGACATGACACAGGTGGAGGCTCCCTCATCCAGGATAGTCCGGTGGATTTGTTGATTGTGAACAACAACATCGATTTGGAAAGCTAGCTGGTGGGAGAGTCGCGGTTGATGATCATCCAGATTAAACGTGAGTTTGTTTGATGACTCAGGAGAAAAAGCATCGATGGCGGCTAAGAGCGTTCTACGTTGGCTGGGGCAATTTTCTAGAACCTCCAAGGTGGACATGGCACATGGGGCTTGGGCCAAATCTTCTACAATGTTGTAATTTTGGGCAGCCCGTGAATTAGGATTGAAGGTAGATTTATGGATGGTGCTCTTAGGAGGGCGTAAGATGGAGTAAAAAGAAGTTTTCTCAATCTGGAGTGGCCCAGATGGAGGGCTAACAGATGGAGGATTGACAAAGGATGGTAACGGGTCCGACGGAGAACTGTTAGCAATCTTTGGCTTATCAGGTTTAACTGGCGTGTCATATGTCACAGAGCGATTGGTTAGATTAACTCCGTGAAACATGTAAATGTGGGCACTTGTCGAGGCCTCATCATGGGGTTGGTTGGAACTACCCCCCGGCGTGGGGGTTTGTGCAACCAAAGATTGTTGCTGCGGAAAAGGCAGAGTGAGCACAGCGGGTTGTGAATTTCCCTTGAAAAGTTTGGCCACTTCATCGCGATGTGGGTAGTCTCGAGTGTAGTGATCGTCACCACAAATGAGACATGGGAATTTCGGTTTTCATTGTGGTTGTTTTCCGGTAGCAGGAGTTTGCGGTTGGGTCTTGGGTTGTTCGTTGTTATTGTTCTTCTTTGGTTTGTTTCTCGCTTTCTTCTTGCCCCTGAGTTGTTGTGAAGGGGTTGATTGGACCGCATTCACATCAGAGACCTGAGTTTGAGGGGGGTAGAAGAGGGTGTAGTCGAGTTGGGAGTAGTTGTCGAGGTGGGCTGCTAAATCATTCCAGTAGACTGGGTAGTAGATTGGGTTTTGATGGAGCCAATAACTCCATCCGCATGCGAAGCAGTCGATGGTTTGGATGGATCGTTAGTGGCACAGGCAGTGTTCGGTATCAACTCATATAGAGTACCAGATTGTGAATAGACTAAGTCTAAGTACTGAGCTCGGGCAATGGCTTCTTCCTTGGTGACTACACCACCCATGGCAACATCACGAGCGATTTGGGGCAACAATGATTTCGTGAACCATTCCGCTAACAATTGGTTAGGAATGACCGTTTTGATTAGCCTTCATCGTCGTTTCCATTCATGAATATGGTCGGAGATGTGTACGGAAGTTGTCTGACGAAGGGAGGTTAATAGTTCAATAACCATCTCGTATCGAATTGGTAGTTGGAAGAGCGTGAGGAAGGACATGGCGAGGGAGTTGAAATCATGAAAAGATGCATGTGGTAATTCAATGTACCATTTCGTCGCGGAACCCGTAAGTGTTCGTTGGAAAAGATGAAAACGAATCGAATCGTCCATGAGGGAGTTGGATGAACACCACAAATGGAAAGTCATCACATGGTTGTTCGGGTCTTCTCTGGACTTTCCGTCGAATTTTGGGATATCAGAGGGAAGTTTAGCTGGAATAGATGGCCAAACCGAAGAATGATAAATAGGATCATTCGTTAACCGAGACAAGTCTGGAAGATCCAGGGTAGCTAGAAAAGGTAGTTGTCGGTTAACCTGTGGGTAATGTTGGTGTGGCAGAGGGACACCAGTGGGGCCCAATACTAGGTTATGTAGATAATTATAACTAGTGGGCCCTCTCATGTGAGGTTGGTTTTGACCGAGGTACACAGGATTTGAGATGTTTTGAGAAGCATGTGTGAGTGGAGGATAACCAGATGGGTTTTGTGGGTTATAGGGTGGGTTTGGCATTTGTCCATAAGGGGGCTACTACGAAGTATGAACATTTTTTCCTGTGGAGAACTGTGGGTTTCCTTGAAAAAGGATGTTCCATAGATTGGGTGCGGCAGACACATTTTGTCCGTGTGGTTGATGGTAGACTCTGGATTGAGGTTGCCCCCCAGCATGAGGATGCCCCCTGAATGGAATTTTTCCTCCAGTGGGAGGATGCCCCCCAGCATTAGGGTTCCCCCCGAATGGAATTTGTCCTCCGGTGGGAGGATGCCCCCCAGCTTGAGATAGAGTTCTCGGGATTTGAGAACCAGACGTAAATGACTGACCGGTGCCGCCAAGCGGGTTAGGACCACCAAGACTGGTCCCTCCGGGTTGTTGGATAAGTATGGAACTTCCTGGTATAACTTGGGTAGTAGTTTGGACAGTGGTGGCAGTGGAAGCATTCAGTGACCTGAATCCAAAAGGGAGTGTAGGTCTTTGTGTTACAGGTGTGCCAATTGGAGCTTTATTAACCACCGCGTTACCGACGGGGATAGTCAGAATGTGCAGGACCATTGTAGGATGGGCCGTCTGGAGGGGAATAGTAGACCTTGGGCCAACGGATGGTATGTTCGGACCAACGGGTGGTGTGGCTGTAAAAGTGGTGGTACCAGTGAAATGATTTGGAGGTATGGTGTAGGAAAAAGGTGTGTCGGCACCTTCCCCTGTTCCATAAAGATCTCGCACCAAGCGTGGTGGACTTCGAACAATGTCTACAGTCCAAAAAGGGTCATTGGATAAAGGGTTTTGAGAAGACCCATTCAGAATGTCAGAAGGATTGATGAAAAAATATTCTCCACTGGAATTCAGGTGGAGGATCTGTTGTTCATATCCCTCCGGAATGCGGTAAGCTTCCGAAGATTCTGAAATGATTCAAAAAATTCTCCAAAGGAGTGGGAACTTCTTCCTGGGAAGTTGTAGTATTTTGAACCTCGCTCTGTTGAGGAGATTCCTCCGTAGAATGAGGGGGTAAAGGGGTGTTTCCTTCCATATTTTCTAGAGGAAGTCCCTGTAGCCTCCGCGAACCGCGTGGAGGGTCGATGTTGGCGAAGAAGAGTTGGCGAAAGAGATCTATGGCCAACTATCGAAAAGAAACAACACATGCTAAAGAATCTAAGAATCACAACCAAGCAAACATGACCTTCTTTTGATGACCATACTAGTTGGTGATGAAATCCAATGTTGCCTGATCAAGTCCAGAAGGGGTGGGGATAGGGTGGAACAGTTACAATGGCAACCTGCTTAATGGACTTACACCTTGGTGCAAGCTTCCACACAGTAATTGTGGATTTACCCTCCAAGGAGACCGAGTGATTTTGAACAATGTCTGCTCCAGGTACAGTGAGACTTCCTGTCACCGTCACCTTGTGTAAGACCCTAAATATTATGGCCACTAAGGTTACCAATTCGCAGTCAGCCCCTGGGCGGGAACAGTCGACAGTCCGATCCGAACGTATGGGCAGGGTATCAAGCCCGAAATCAACTAAAAGGCTTCCACATAGTAATTGTGGATTTACCTCAAATTGATCCCCATAATACGATCTGACCACCACAATCAGTTAAACCACAGAGGGTTAGTCCCCGTAGCTTACCCGAATGTGATCTCATGCGTAACCCCTGTGTGAGAGGGGGATCCCAGGAAGACTTATATGATAATTGGATTTGACTCTCCCTAACTCAGGATGCTAATTTTTGTTTTGGAAACTTTGGAGAGTTATGCTCACAACCTAATCCAAAGTACTAAGCCTAGTCTACTGTTGGTGGAGGATCCTAGAAAATAAAAAGTTCCAAATAATTTTTAATTAGTGTTGATTTTATGGTTGTTCTTTAAGCAAAGGGGTGCATGGAAGTGAAATGAATGGAATTATGAATTAGTCCCAAAAATGCATCAAATATGATAAGCAATCATTTCTTTTCGATGAACATCTATCTAAGGGAGAGAGAAAGTTCTTTTCACTAACAAGCACAAATAAGGAGTATCCTCAAACAATTTTTTTTTCAATCAAATCCTGATGCAATGCTAAAACTTTTGAGATGCCTTCTAACATGCACAATCAATCATGAAGATGCCTTTTATTGTTTGCATATGAATAATTATCAATTCAACACAATGCTCGTCTTGCTAATTATCTTCTTGTATGAATGAAAACCAAACTAGCACAAGCAAAAGTCATACAAACAATACACCCTTTCGTTACAATCAAAACGAAAAGCGAAAGAAAAAAAAAAAAATCAAAGAGAAAAACAAACTTCACACCCAACAGAAAAAGTTGAAGAACAATTATCTTAACTAAAATTAAGATGAAGGGGTCTGTAGGCCTTTGATGACCTTCACCAGGGTTTTTACTCAGTTAAACAGAGAGAAAGACAATGCATGGGTCTCGGACTCCAATCAACAGAAAAACTCAATAGCAATAGTGAAGAAGGCTACAAGATCCAATTAGTAAGATGTTTGTTCTTCAAAAAGATAGATGTCAAGGATGAAAGAGAAGAATTATTGACTCACAAGGTTACCCAGCAGAAGAGACACAGAGGAAAAACCCAGAAAAAGCAATTCTGGAAGGTTTTTGGGCCAAAGGAGGGTTGGCGCTCTGTTGCCAAAGGAAAGGAGCGTTATAGCGTTCTGTGCAAATCTATTAGGGAGCGCTGGCACTCTGTTAGCACAGGGACAGGGGCACCAGGTTCAAAAACTCCCAAAAATGTCAAAAAAATAAAAAAATTGCAATTCAATTTCGACAATTAGGCTGAGTATGACAGGGTAGGGAGCCAATCATCTCATGAAACCAATCAAAAGAGGAGTGACCTGGGTCTGAAACAATCAAGGGGTAAAACTAGGTCAATGAGGAGAAATCAAAACAAGAAGTTTCGATATGATGGAATTTCGCCAGTGGAGTCACCAGTTTCTGTTGTAGGAAAATCTCCCTGCAGACAGGTAGATCGCCTCTAAGAGCTTGACCCTAACTCTAAGACAGAAAATTCTTAATGTGGACACTGAATTCCTTTCAAATCTATCTAAACTAACACATGCGAAGGAAGGAGAACATAAGTACCTCTTTATCGACGTTTGTCCTTGCATGCTCCGAGTTACGCTCCAATCCTTTGCTCCTCGCTGAGTTCTACAGACAAACAAGATACGACCACTTCCTACTCTATTGATATTAGCTTGAAAACATATCTATCTATTAATGATAAGTTCATGTAACATTAGACACAAACTAGAAAGAAAGAGGCCAAGCATGTCAAATTAATGAGAATAACGACAGCAGTGCTTACAATCGTAGATGTGAATGCGACAACTTCGTCAAGTCCCTTTCATCTAACCCTTGCCTGAAAGTTCCACAACTTGGATAAAAACAACTTCACTGATCACTCTCTTTTGGCTGACTGTGTGTTTCCTCTGAGATCATAGGTTTCATGCTAGTAGTTCTTCCCCCTTTCCACCATCATAGAGCCTGCTTATATAGGTTAAGAGGACCTTAACCTCTTGAGTTATCTTTAGAACAAGTTGGGGAACTTCCTCCTCAGATCAAGGATCTCTTGATGAAACCAAGAATTCAAATACAACTGCCTCCTAATCTTGAAAGATCCTCCCCTTATTCTCCTCAACGGGCCAACTACTACCTCAGATTAGGCAGCGCTCCCTTAGAAGGGGCATCAGAGTGTTGTAGCGCTCCCTAAGAAGCTTGAGGGGAGTGCCAACACTTTAAAGGTGAGTAGCACTCCTTCAGAGGGGGCAGGGGAGAGTTATAATGCTCCCTGAAGCCTTATAGGGGAGTGCCAACACTTTGTAGGCTGATATAAGGGAGCCCTCACCCGTAAAACCTTTGTTCAAAAGCTCTCTTCAGGTGTTAATAGTTCTTTGACTTCAGTTAACCAGTTCTTCTTCTCCAAATCAAGTACATGAGATGTTTTAAGTGTCTCCTTAGTGTCGTCAGCATGGCAGTATGCTCGAACATCGTTTGTGACACTTGTGACCAACTCGCGACATTTGCGAAAGTTGTAAGGAAGATGCGACACTTATGACAATTGAGAGGAACATGCGACACTTATCCAGTTGAGTAATTTTGACGTGTAACAAACACAATTTCACCTCAAGTGGGCGCCATGGGACAAAACAACTTTTCATACTTTTGCAATTTTGAATTTGGTTCTGTTAGTTCCAACATGATCATTGACCCTAATAAACATGTGTGATCCACTTCCTACATTCAAATATATTATTTAGTTTATTTTCAAAATTTGGCCCGAGGTTGGCCCCATAGGTAAAAGGGCCAGTTTTGGTTAGTGATCCTTTTTAGGTGACAACAACATCTCCTTTTGTGGGATGGCTCTTTCTTGTGAGGTTCCAAGAACTAGACTCTAAGGTGAGCAAACCAATGCCTTAAAAATTGTACTTTGGAGTCAAAACTTTGCTTCTTATTATATTTTGTGTTTTAAGACAACATAATATAATATTGTTGGAAATAATCCTAAAAATAAACTAAATTCTATAAATATTGAAAGGAAAATGTAGGGAATTGACTAAGAAAAATGGAAAACCTACCCACCTAACCTAACTGGAAAGTGGGTCCACTAGGTGACATGGCACCTCCAATGGAATCATGTATGCAATTTGATAAGGCTATGAGAACCATGCGTGGAGAGGGATGATGGGATGCTAGATGTCATTAGAGTTTGGAAGGTAACAAATTACCCATTTCCTATATGTTCTTTGTTGTTCTTATTTTGGTAAACTTTCTCCATCCATGCTATAATTTGATCTTCATGAAGAACAAATTCTTCATGGCCTTTGGACTCAACAGTATGTGTAGAAAACAAATTATATTTTTATTTTGATGTCAAATATGCACTTTTCATTGGATGCTCAGATGTAATATCAACCCTTCTATTCTCTCCATTGCCACTATTATCAATGCTGCCATTAAATTGCAAGCTCGGATATTGAGGTGCTAATGGAATTTTTGTTGCATTCCTAGCATCATATTCAAGGTAGAATCCATGTTTATTGTTATAGATGCATGCCTTCTTCTCCCTTGCCATCATTTCTACCTTGGAAATATTCATGCTTAAGAGGAATTTCCTTTTCTCTTTCTTTCTTAGGGAATAAACTCATGGGGAGGAATAAACTCCTCCTTCTTATATTTAATCCCAAAGGAAGACAACCCTTCATCCTATACAAGAAAATATTCCTATATAGATGAATCTCCTTTATTATAAATATTATATAAAGTGATCAACACGATGTAACCTAATGATCCAGGTGGATATCGGTGGCCACCCACCTTTTCCGACTGACCCAAAATAGTTTCCTGGCAATTTTGGCAATTTACTATTTTTAGTAGTTTTTAACTTTCGGGGCCAATTTGAGGGCCCAAATGAAGGTTTTTCTAGATCAAGGTTCTCAATTATGGCCTATGGAATGATTGAGGCCCAAAAATGAATCTCCTTGAAGATACCTTTCCAGTGGGCTATCATACGCCTAAAACGAAGATCGTATGCAAAAGTTACAACCCCAGGAAGTTAATGCACTAACTTACCCAAACGAGGCCCACATGACCTTTGGCACTTCATCTCCTAGGGTTAGGTTTTTGGATGTCTAGAGTTTTTTTCATTCCTTTTTTATTGTAAAAATGCCTTCAGAGCCTCATTGTAATCATATTCTTGCGAATGCGAGTAGCTGTCACATCTCTTCTCAGAGATAAGCAGCCACCATTCTAGCGAGTCTTTCACTCTGTATTTTTATAGTCTCTGTACATTTCTTTCATTAATACAAATCGTGTATTATTGTATATCTATGTTTATGAATGCATATATGATACATTTTTGTTATATTATTGAATATCTGCAATATCTCTGTGCATTTCTTTATTATATCTCCGCTCTCATTTCGTGTCGAAAATAATTCGGATCAGTGGTATCAAAGCATGCTACTCTTGATCGTTTTTCAATGCATGTCCCCGACGAGGTCCGAGTATAACAAGTTGGGTCTCAAGATTGTATCTCTTGAATACAATCGCTCTAGCACACCCAAGAAATCCTCAATGGTGGAAGAAAAGAAAAATTATGGAGCAAACGATCCTATCAGTTTGTTTCTTGAGCAAGCTCTCACGTGACAGAGGGACGAAATGATGGAGAATTTTTCCCACATCCTTCAACGCCTACCAATAGAAACAGGTGCATCTTCATCAATAAACCACTTTGGAAGCACCTCACCTTTCAAGGTACAAGTTAATTTTGATATTCCTGTATTTGAAGGACAGATAGATGCAGAAGCCCTAGACAAATGGTTAAATCTGCTAGAAGGTTATTTCTCTGTTCACAATTTTTCCGACAAAGAAAATATCACCTTCGCACTCCTTAAATCTCTCCCTCATGTCAAACATTGGTGGGAAACTTACTGGGAGAAAAGTTCCACAGAGGAGTCTGGAATATATGGGGC
>ML776750.1:168225-206922 GCA_009831015.1 Picea engelmannii | reverse complement strand
AGACAATATTGCAGAGGTTTAATATGCAGGAATGTAAACTGGTTAAGGTTCCTATTCCTGTTGGTGTAAAGTTATCTGCGGATCAGTGTCCCAAGACACATGAAGAAGAGGAGGACATGTCTCATGTTCCATATGCGAGTGCATTCGGTAGTTTGATGTATGCAATGGTCTGTACTAGACCAGACATTGCACATGCAGTGGGAGTTTTGAGAAGATATATGTCAAAACCAGGGAAGGAATATTGGACAACAGTAAAAAGGGTTTTCAGGTATTTGCATGGCACTGCTACCTATGGATTGTGCTACGAAGGAAGACATGGATTGCACAGAGTGGTTGATATACATGGATTTGTGGATGCAGACTGGGCTGGAGATTTGTATCATAGGAGATCCACAAGAAGGTATGTGTTTAACCTGTTTGGAGGAGCAATAAGTTGGATGAGCAAAAGACAGGCTGTAGTGGCACTTTCAACTACAGAATCTGAATACATGGCAGCCACTCATGCAAGTAAGGAAGCAGTATGGTTACAAAGATTGTGTTCAGGTATTGGGTTGGTACAAGAAGATGTAAGGATAGAGTGTGACAGTCAGCGTGCAATTTTCTTGGCAAAGAACCCTGTTTATCATTCAATGACAAAGCAAATTGATGTTCAATATCACTTTGTAAGAGACATGATTGAAGAAAAGAAAGTATCACTGATGAAGGTGGACACTTTGAATAATGTTGCAAATTCATTAACAAAATCTATGAGCATTGAGAAGTTCTCTTAGTGTAGAGTATCCATGGGCATTTCTACCTTGGATTGTCGACTATGTAACCATGTAACCCCCTGTGTCCAAAGAAAACAACAAGTGGGAGAATGTTGGGTATGTGTTATATTCTTTGCATGAGTAGTAGTGTCTGAGCATCTACGCCGAGCGCGCAGGGGGGTTAGAGGGGGGTGTAGGGGGGCGGAGCCCCCCGCGCAGGGGTTCGGGGGCAGCACTCCCAATTTTATTTTTTTCAGGACGACATATTTCTAGGACCACATGATATTAGGTGGTTTTTCGGCACATGGTTTTTTGCCAATGGTTTTCTATTTTTGGTTAAGGAATTAGGGTTTTGGAATAATCCAGGTCATTGGGTTAGGGTTTTGGATGCCATTGTCTCCTATATCTATATTTTATTGTAAACAATGTAACACAATGTATGAATATAATGTATGTTGGTTTTCCGGGTTTGGGTTTCCAGGTGAAAAATCTATGTGTAATGTTTGTATTTGCCATTGTATTTTTTTTGTTCTTTTCTGAATATCAGTTTGCAATAGATATTGTACAAGGTTAGAATTTACAAGTCTGAGCCATCAAATTTGGTCACATACACCCATGGAAGGCATAGGTCACGTTGAAAGTGATGGTTCTGAAAGTTATGGGAATGAGGGGAATGGTCACCTTCAGTATGTGGAGGTGAGGAAGAGGAAGGGTTATCTGTAGGGATATGTAGTTTGGTGTAGAGTGCTGAAAAGACTGATTCAAGCTAGCTGGTGAGGTCTTGTTTGATTTCCTCCCTTGAGGACTGCATGGTTGAATTGATGGTGACAATATTGGCACTGAGTTGTTTCACTTTTTGTTGGGTCTCGATGAGACTAGATTGAAAGGTGTTGAAGCGAGCTTCCAAGTCTTGGCTACGGGTATTGGGAACTGAAAAGGGGCCAGCGGGGTAAACTTGTTTTGCCGAAAAAGGATATGGATGAATGTGATAAGGGAAAATATATGAATCCAATGGAATAGGTCTCAAATAATGGTGAAAAAATTTCCAGACTTTTTTTTTTTTTTACACTTGCGGAGTTAGACTTCGGTCTAAAGAATACTGCAGAGAGGAAATGCCCAAATGCTTAACCAGAAAGAAATGTGTATGTACTTGGAAACCTGAACATAGTTGAATGACAATATATCTTCCCTGTTTTAATTTGTTTATGTTTATGTTCCCAAGGGTTAGGTATTCAAGGGTTCTACAGATAAGGGTTTGCCCTGTGCTATAGCTCTCAGATATATGTGCAAGGTCCAACAGTAGTACTTGGCCCAAGATATTAGGGCACTAACTAAGGAGGATAGACTGTACCCTTAGCCGTACTACTCGACTACCCAGGTACTAGAGAGTATCTTCTCGAGTGTTGTTCTCGGTGACACTATAGCAGTCAAGCGATCGATTGGTTTATCTAAAGAGGGCTTTCAGGTAATATAGGTTGATCCGTACACAGGTGTTGTCTGATGCGCTACCACTCAAAGGGGTACCAATAGGGGTTACAAGGGTGGCCAACATATGTGCGCTTAAGTACCACTTGTATTTCCTACGTGTATGAATGCCTCAACCGCGGGTTTATGCACGTAACGACAAATATCTGTGGCTTAAAGACGCTGGAATACGTTTCTACCTTGGAAAAAAAATTTAACCCACACTCTCTGTCGAGGAAAGTGCTTTGATACTACTTGTAATATACCAAATATAAAATGTATGCAGAACATAAATAAAATGCTAGAAATGGCAGAATAACAGCAATATAACCATAACATTCACCACAATAGCACTTAAATGATATGAGAATAATAACAGAAATAACACTTTGAATATGAAAGCAATGTTCATAGGCCTCTTTGAGGGGGAAACCTCCAGTTGAGAAGAGCTCTATTACAATAATATCCAAGTTAGGGTTCTCATACCCTTGACTCCTATTTATACTAAAAAGAAGCATATAGAGGAAGATCCTTCTAGAAGCAGAAGCTTCTATTAGGTCTTCTTATGTCCGCCTTATTCTATTTTATTGAAAGGCCTTATTAATATTGACCTTTATTACATCCGAATATATTTTTATACCTATGTGTGGGTTAGGACCCTAACAGGTCGAAGGTAGCTGGTAAATCAATGGAGGTTGAATTCGTTGTTATGTTTCTTGCATTGTTCCATTCAATTTCCCTAAGCTTGAGTTTTTCTTAATGTTTTTCTTAGCGTCTTCGCCAATCTGTCATAGACCATGAATACCTATTGTAACAAGTATAACTCATTAATTTATCAAATATCAGAGTGCTAATCATTTGACAGCTTTAGAAAATGAAAATCTAAGTTGTAATTCAGTGTGGGCAAGTGAGGTTTAGATATCAATTTTATTGAAACAAAATGGGGAAGCACTATGAAAAACTCCAATTGAAGACAACAAATAAATTTGTACCAAGACCACAATCTATAAGAGAATTCATTTCTCATGCATTTAAAATCAACCATATAGGATGAATAGAGTCAAATGCATATATTGAGAACGATAGACAAGTTAATGGTAAGTTGAAAACACTCTGAAAACATCATATACCAATATGATAAACATGCTACGATATAAAAGTTGTGCTAAGTCTAGTGAAATTGGACTTTGAGCAACCCATTAAATTTTATTTTCATGCTCAAATGTAGCATAGGAGCCTCCATCCAATCACCATAAAGACATCTAACAATGTCTATATTCTGTATAATGTGCATGTGAATGTAGAAATTGTCCAACAAACAATTCAATTCCAATCCAAGTTGTGTAAGCTCTATTGAGAGATTTAATTTTGTAAGTGAGAGGGAATGCACTCTTGAGATATTTGCAAGTCCTTTTCTATTTGTTGAGATTCTTCGTACACTAACACTAAATATTTTTTATTCTTAATGAAGTGGATTATTTTAGTGACGAGAGCATTTAAATACCACTCACATGTTACCTCTAGTGAAGGCCTATGATTTTCATGTAGTTGATAATACATACAATTAAGTCTCATATTGAAATCCCAGATAGGTTCATTATTGATCCAGGTGGATATTGGAGGCCACCCACCTATTCCAACTAGCTCATCTTAACAATTTTTAGTTCAACACGTTTCTCTTTAATGATGTCATTTCTTTGTAATTGTGGGTTCTACACTTTTGGGGTTGTCCTGAAGCCCTATACATCATCTAGGTGGATATTTTTGGCCACTCACCTATTCCAATTGGCTTATTTTAGAATTTTTCTTGTCAGTACATCTTTCTGCACTTCCATAGTCAAACTGGAGAAACAGTTAGATTTTGATGACATAATGTATATTTCTCGAAAATATCTTTCCAACGGGCTATCACACACCTAAAACAGAAGTCGTATGCAAAATTTACAACCCCGAGAAGTTGAGGTACCAACTTACCCATCAGGGCCCACATAACTTTTGGCGTTTCATCTCCTAGGGTTAGGTTTTTGGATGTATAGGGTTTTGACATTCATATTTAAATTAAAAAATGCATCTAGAGCCTCATTATAATCATTCTTCTCAGACAAATGCACATAGTAGCCACATCTCTTCTCAGAGATAGCTACCACCATTCGAGCAAGTCGTTTTTCAGTTCTGTAGTTTTACAATTTCAACCTATTTTCTTTATTCAATAGAAGTTATTGTTCACTAGATATCAATTGTTGTTCTTTGTATCTCTGTGTTATTTTAGTCAATCAATTATTCATTTCATTCCTCTCATAAATCTAGATCAATGGTATCATAACGATCTACTCTTCATTCGTTTTCTTTGTACATGTCCCCGAAAAGATCTGGGTACAAGAAGTTGGGACTCGAACCGGTCGAGCCTTTGCAATATCAGTCGCACCGAGCCCAACAAAAACTCATGGGGGAAGAGAATAAAGATGATGGAGAAATAGATCCTTTTAAACTTTTGCTCGAGGAAGCCCTTGCAGACAAAGGAACAAAATGCTGGACAACTTTGCACAGATCCTTCGTCGACTTCCCATAGAAGACGCATCTTCATCAAATGGCCACTCAAGCCCATTCAAGGTACAACTAAATTTTGATATTCCATTATTTGAAGGAATGATAGATGCAGATGCTATAGATAAATGGTTGAATCTTCATGAAGGGTATTTTTTGGCCCACAATTTTTCCAAAAGGGAAAAGATTACTTTTGTAGTCCTCAAGGTCATCCCCCATGTTAAGGACTGGTGGGATACTTACTCTGAGTAAAGGGCCACAAAGGAATCTACAATATTTGTGGTCGCCTCCACATGGGATTCCTTCAGGGATGCCATTAAAGAACATTACTACCCTGTTGGAAGCTACGAGGACCAGTACACAAGATGGACCACACTGCATCAAGAAAGGGACCATAGAGTACCAGATTTCACCAATATTTTCCATAGCCTGGGCACCAAATTGGGTATCAAATACTCTCAATGACATATGGTGCTCAAATAACATGGTTGTCTGCATAGATACATTCAATAGAAATGGATTTTCGGGACATCACATAATTAGGTACAGTTTATAGATATGTTGTCAGGATTGAGAAAAAATTTAAGTGGAAGAGGCGAGAGTTTGGATTTGCAAACTTCTCACAGCCAAAGCAGGGAAAAGGCATCCCCAACCCACAAAACAAAGGACATAGAAACGATGACCACTCTCAGGACAACCAGTCCAAGACGAAACCCAATAAGGGTAATGAGAAGATGAAGAGGGACTCAGGAAAGTGGTGTGAATACCATAAAATACCTTGGCACAACTCCAAAGAATGTCGCTCCAAGAATTCACTGGTGGCCTACCTGAAATATTCTGAGTTAGAAGCATATTCTGACTCTGAATTAAATCTACAAAGAGGGAAGCAGATTATCGATGCCAAACCCAGTTCCACTATCACTACCACCAAAGTCCATCCAAGCGAACCAGAAGAACCAGAGGAAGGGGAATGCCTCTTTCACTCACAGATGTGAGTAAAGGGGGTCCTCTTCATTTCATTTTCGATAGAGGTAGTCAGAAGAACCTGATCTCAGTAGAGGTCATCAAGAGGCTAGACCTGGTGATGACACCACACCCACAACCCTACACCATCACCTGAATTTTCCAAGGAAGAGATCTCCACGTCAGCCAACAGTGTTGTCTTCCCTACGTCATCAAGACCTTCAAAGATGAGGTATTGTGTGATATTTCTCCCCTTGAAGTTTGTGATGTTATTTTAGGCTAGCCATATTTGTGGAAGCAACATGCTATGTATGAGTCTAGACCCCACAATGTTATTATTACTTTGGGTAGACAATTGTACAGGATACCAGAGGCAGCGTCACCTACCACTATTCCTTTAATCTTTGCTAATAAATGTAGTAAGATCATTTCACAGACCGATAATTTTTTCTTCTTTGTGATCTAGGCTCGTAGTGAGTAGAAGGTCGTCGCCACATTCTTGACCTCTACACATAGCCTCTCTTTGCAACATAAGCAAGTGGATGGGATCATGGAAGAGTATAGAGACATCTTCTCCTCACCCACTGGGGTACCGATGCACTACCAATTCAAGCATCCAATTGATCAAACCCTCGATGCACCTTTTCCTAATGGACCAGTCTATCATCGCTCACTGATGGAAAATGACAAAATCAAGTGACAGATCCAAGAGCTTATTCAAAAGGGGCACATCCGACCTGAATCCTCCCCTTACAGAAGTCCGATTGTACTGCTGCAGAAGAAATACGGGACCTAGCAACTCTGCATTGATTACAGAGCATTAAACAAAATCATAGTCAGGAACAATACCCAATTTCCCGAATTGATGACCTTCTTGACCAACTCAACGGGGAAAAGTTCTTCAACAATATTGATCTAAAGTCTAGATACCACCAAGTTCCCATTGAACTGACTGATGTATGGTAGACAACTTTGAAATCTAAAGAAGGTCTCCTCGGATGGTTGGTCATGCCCTTTGGCTTAAAAAATGCACCAACAAATTTCATGAGGTTGATGGATGATGTATTGATACCCTTCACCAACGCTTTTGTGGTGGTATATTTGGATGAAATCCTCATCTTCAACAGAACTTGGGAGGAGCACATGCAACATATTCAACAGGTTTTGAGCACTCTGCGGTAGCACAAACTATATGCCAACTTGTAAAAATGATCCTTTGGCATGAATAGGGTCCAATGCTTGGCATACATTGTTGATGAGCATGGGGTACATGTGGATCCAACTAATATCCAAGTCATCCATGACTAGCGAGCCCCGACCACACTAACCGAGCTTCAGAGCTTCTTGTGACTTGACAACTTCTATCGAAGGTTCATGTTGGGATTCTCCCATATTGCATGGGCCGTCAACCAATTGACCAAGGGTGGTGGCAAGGAAAACTTCACATGGTGGAAGGAACAACAACTAGCATTTGATGATCTGAGGCATCGCTTGTGCTCAGATCTAGTACTATCCTTACTCGATCTGCAATAACCATTTGAGATTGAGACTGATGCCTCTGACTATGTTGTAGGCACAATTATCACTCAACACGGTCATCCAATAGCATACCATAGTGAAACACTCTCAGATACCATCCAGAAATACCCCACCTATGACAAGGAAATGTATTCCATTGTGCAAGTTTGTCGTCAATGGAAACATTACCTTCTGGGAAAGGAGACAATCATCCACACTAATCACAAGCCTCTGTAGTCCATACAGACATAGAGGAAGTTGCAGAACAACCACCAATTAAAATTTTTCCACATACCTACAATAATTCCATCTCAACATCAAGTATAAGAAAGGGAGCACAAATCGTGTCGCTAACTGCCTCATTTGACCTCCCGTTGCTGCACTCACCACCATGCTCAATTCCTATGGGCATGAGCCATATGAGTGGCCCCAAATTTATTAGTGTGACCATGACTTCACTACCACCTATCAGCCCTTGGGTACATGCGCAAATGTCACCTATTTTCACATTCAGGATGGATTGTTATGCCATCTAGGCCACCTCTGGGTTCCCGCAAGTGAGCGTGCAAAGATGATTTGGGAGGCTCACTATAGTCAGATTGTAGAACATTTTGGTGTGGAGAAAATTGTGGTCGTTCTATAGAAACATTTTTATTGGCCAAAACTTTGACAGGGCATCTGCAAGTATATCATATCTTGCATTTCCTGTGCCATTTCCAAGCCAACCATCAAGAAGCAAGGCTTATACACCCCTCTTCCTACTCCCAAGAGGCCTTGGGAATCCATCTCAATGGATTACATATTTTGCCTTCTGTCCACCAAGTAAGGCAATTATTGTGTATTTGTGGTGGTTGATTTATTTTCGAGGATGGCCATTCTCACAGCCTGAAAGAAGAGCATCACAGCGACAAATACTGCCAAGCTCTTCTTTGAACGAGTGTGGGTCCATTTTGGAATACCAAAAACCATCATCTCAGATCGAGACAATAGGTTCCTCAACACATTTTGTTCGAGTCTCTGGTCACTGTTGGACATGAAGCTCACTAAACCTACTTCCTTCCACCCCCAAACCGATGGCTAAACAAAGGTCATCAATTGAATGATTGTGCACATACTGTGCATGTATAACTCTAGGCATATGCATACATGGGATAAGAGTCTTCCCTATGTTCAACATAGCTACAACATGGCTCTCCATAGCTCCACCGGCCATAGCTCATTTCAGTTGGGGCTAGGATTCCAACCCTTGGGTCCCATTGATGTTGCACTACCTCTTGCAACCACACAGGAAGAATCTTCCCATGCTCAGTCTGAGGCTGAAAAATCCACCAAATTCATTGAGAGGATTTAACACATCCACCAACATGTCTATGAGATTTTTCAGAAAGTCAATGCTAAGTAAAAGAAAAACCATGATCAACATCGGGTACGGCACCAATTTCAGGTGGGAGACAAGGTCTAGTTACATTTGCAGAAAGAGCACCTTACAGGGCCCCATCAGAAGCTCCATCCAATTCGCTATGGGCCTTATATAATCACCAAGGTTGTGTGTGATAATGCTTTTGAGCTCAACACTCCACCCTTCCTTGGCTTGCACCCAATGTTCAATGTGGACCTCCTTCAACCATATTTTCCATCATTATTGGACACCTTGGAGATTGCAGAACAATTGACACCAACAAAGATCAACCTTGACTGCATGGAACATGAATCCACTGATCATATCATGGACACATAGGTCAAGGGCACTCGCCAACAGAGGATCCATCTTTATCGAGTTGTCAAGGCAGGGCAACTCCTGCACCAAGGCAAGTGGCTCACCTAGGGCCAAATTCAATAAAAATTTCCTCACTTGATGGGGGCACTCAACACAATGGAGACCATTACTTCCTAAGGGGGGAGGACTGATATAGGTGGATATTAGTGGCCACCCACCTATTCCAACTAGCTCATCTTGAGATTTTTTAGTTCAACACGTTTCTTTGTAATGATGACATTTCTTTGTAATTGTGGGTTCTGCACTTCCGAGGTTGTCTTGAAGCCCTACACAGCATCCAGGTGGATATTGGTGGTCTCCCCCTATTCCAACTGGCTTATTTTGGAAATTTTTATGTCAGTACATCTTTCTGTACTTCCAGGCATGTTTTGGGACCCTAAACAATGTTTTTTTTGTCTTGCCACACTCAAACTATAGACAAAGTCAAAGTTTGATATCATAATTTGTAGTTATGGAAAATACCTTTCCAAATGGCTATCACACACCTAAAACGAAGGTCATATGCAAAAGTTACGAGCTCAAGAAGTTGAGGTACCAACTTACCCATCGATGCCCACATAACGTTTGGCGTTTCATATCCTAGGGTTAGGTTTTTGGATGTCTAGGGTTTTGGAATTCATGAATAATGTTAAAAAGGCCTTTGAAGCCTCATTGTAATCATTCTTCTTAGATGAATGTGTGTAGCAGCCATATCTCTTCTCAGAGATAGCTATGACCATTCGAGCAAGTTGTTTTCAGTTCTATAGTTTTACAGTTTCAGCCTATTTTCATTATTCAATAGAAGTTATTATTCATTGGATATCTATTGTTTTTCTTCGTATCGTTGTGTTATTGTATTCAATCTGTTATTCATTTCGTTCCACTCATAAATCTAGATCAATTATCTTCTTTATGCATATTGTTGAGCTCTTGATACACCTTCTCTATTTGATAATTGTCATAAGCATCCTCAAAAACTTCGTTGAAATGCTTCCAATAGTGAATTTACTGGATGGTAAGTAATAATACCAATCTTGGAATTTTCTTTCAAAGGTTAAGGGAAATAATGTGCTTGCACCATCCTCTTCAATAATGTTTAGTAAGTGAAGTATATTTTCATGAATCTAAATATTCTCTAATGCAGTTATGTCACCTTCACCATTAAACTACCCTAAATGAAGCTTGAGCTACCTAGTCAACCCTAGAGCTTCTAGTTCTTAACTCAATACAAAATTTCATCTTATTCTCACTTTAACTATTCAAACTAGTCACCTGAACCATCTTTTCATCAATTTAGGAAATTATAATATCACCCACCCAAGTGAGGCTTTATCCAAAAAACAAACCAGAACATGATCATCACTTCATTGTTTTATAGCAGAAAGGTTTATGTCAAAATGATTCTCTAAAACTTATGACAAAGCTTTTAGTACTTGTTCTAGTTAACTTAGGACATTTACCCTTGGTGTATATAAAATAATCTCAATATGGTACATTGTCAAGGATGAGATTGGTTTGTTTAGAGATGTTTAAAGGATAAAAATCTACTTAGAGGATAGTATAATTTCCATAATGATAAGACAAAAAATAGATATAACATTTATTAGCATAGATCGTTCCCTTCAATGAAAAAATTTCCAATCTCTTTGGTACAAAAGTGTCATTACTTCTCAGCCATTGACATTGTGGCTTAGTAATTGTAGTACCTAGACAGTTAGAATTTAAAAATTCAATATGGAACCTAAGAAAGAACCAAAGTACTTTTAGAAAATAAAATCTATAGAAAATGAGAATCATACACATCAGGATATATATTTATTATTATGAGTTGGTGAACATAGTAAGATGAATAATTTAGAGACTCGTGCAATTTATTTGAGATAGTTGGTAGAGGAAACAAATTTCCTCTTTTCTATTAGAGGAATTATGACTAGTTTGTTGATATTTTTACCAAAGTAGTAGCATAATATCATATTACGAAACTTTAGGAAAAACACCATATCAATATCAACACTCTAAACCTCCAAGAACCATACACAAGAAAATAAGGCTTGAATAACCTTAGATCAACATTTAAAACTTCATTGAACACGTGGAAGAATACATAAGAAGATGTGGAATATATGAATCAGATTCACATCAAGTACCTCTGATACACATACAACAAAAACTTCATCAACTAGGAGCCTTCCAATCAATAAAGATAATAAACTTTGATAACAATTTCTTCGCTAGTACTACAGTAAATCACTCACTAAATTTTCATGAAAACAAGCACCACAGATAAATCATTCATCAATGGAAAATTATCAAAGCAACATACATAGATATGAAGATGGAAATAAGAAAGAGAGGACTAATCTTTAATTAGTCAAGAGTCTTAAATCTGATAGTACAGAGTCTTAGGATAGAATCAATAAAAAACACTATGATATTTCTCCAATCAAACCCTCTTCTCATTACAAATAACATCATATATAGAAAAACATTACAAATGCCTTAATAGGCTTGAACTCTTCAAAAATTGCAAACAATTACAAGATCCTATTTTCTAGGGTTTCAACCTTAACTTTCAAATATTTTGCTATCTAAAATATCTCTAGCATATCTTGATCACTTGAAGGCATATCTTGAGGATGACATTCGATCTGGTGCAGATTAAGTCCAACTCAATGCCTGATTTGATGAGATTTGATTAAATTTGGTCAAAATAGAACCTACAATAGTCTTGTAGAGTGCTTAGTGAAAACCTGTGTGCTTGCGCTACAAAACTGCTAAAACCATGCTTTTCATTACAAAACCAACTTCATTACAGTGATTTATTATTTTTAGAATAAGAGAAAATGAATCTCTATTCCATGATCGATATCTCAAACCACCACATAGTCCCTCTAATGGCGATATTTGGCATCCAATCATAATATGGGTGCTCTCATGAGGTTTTTCACATGAGGGATGGGTTTTAGGGAGTTGATCATTGTAAGGGAAGAAAAACAAGGAAATTGAGCTCCAAATGAAGCTTCTAGAACAAGGCTTCAAACCACCACATGGCCCCTCTAAAGGGGATATTTATCCTTCAATTGGAATATGGTTGTTATTATAATGCCTTAGACAATAGGGATGGATATAAAGGCCTTGATAATGCTCATGGAGGCCCATAGGACCTAGATGAATATTCCAGGGACCAATGTCGATGCACAAGGCTACAAATTTCATAACTCGACTTTACACTTCAGAAATAGATCTTGGACATGAGACTTCACTTAGTTTGAAATTAGAACTTGAATTGAGACTTCAATTAAAAATCTCCCTTGATTTGGAAATTCATGCAAGCTAATTCAACATGCACATGACAGGCATGCATGAAACTATGCAACGTATGCAACTTTATACAACTTTATGCAACAATGCAACTTTATGCAACTTTATGCAATTTTATGCAACTATGTGCAACTATGCAACTTTATGCAACTTTATGCAACTTGAGTTTTACAACTTGACCTTTTACAACTTGAGTTTCAACTCATTCAACTTGACTCTTATACATGGCAATTCAAATTTCTTCATGGTCGATAGTGTTACACGTGCTCATAGGAATTTTACGTTCAACCTAACTTTGGCTTGACATTGACTTGAGATTTCAATTACAACTCTCCCTTGACTTGACAATGCATGCGAACTAACACAACATGCACATGACATGCATGTCATGCATGAAACATGAAACTATGCAAATTTATGCAACTTTATGAAACTATGCAACTTATGCAACTTTATGCAACTTTATGCAACTATGTGCAACTATGCAACTTATGCAACTTTATGCAACTATGCAACTTATGCAACTTTATGCAACTATGTGCAACTATGCAACTTATGCAACTTTATGCAACTATGCAACTTATGCAACTTTATGAAACTCAAATTTTACAACTTGACCTTTACAAAAATATGCCCATCCATGAATATCTCCATTAGTGTTAGAAATTCTCCTACTACTCATTGTTTGTTTCTAGCTCATAGGAATTTTACGTTCAACCTAACTTGTGCTTGAGACTTGACTTGAGACTTCAGTTACAACTCACCCTTGACTTGGAAATGCATGTGAACTAACTCAACATTCACATGACATGCATGCATGCAACATCCAACTATGAAACTTTATGCAACTATGCAACTTTATGCAACTTATGCAACTTTATGAAACTATGCAACATTATGCAACTTTATGCAACTTTATGCAACTATGTGGAACTTTATGCAGCTTTGTGAAGCTATGAAACTTATGTAACTCGACTTTTACAACTTGACCTTTTACAACTTGAGTTTAAAAACTCATTCAACTTGACTCTTATACATGGAAATTCAAATTTCTTGATGGTGGATAGTGTTACACGTGCTCATAGGAATTTTACGTTCAACCTAACTTTTTCTTGAGACTTGACTTGAGACTTCAGTTACAACTCACCCTTGACTTGACAATGCATACAAACTAATTCAACATGCACATGACATGCATGCATGCAACATGCAACTATGCAACTTTATGCAACTATTCAACTTTATGCAACTTTATGCAACTATGCAACTATGCAACATATGCAACTTTATGCAACTTTCTGCAACTATGTGCAACTGTGCAACTTATGCAACTTTATGCAACTCGAATTTTACAATTTGACCTTTACAAAAATATGCCCATACATGAATCTCTCCATTGGTGTTAGAAATTCTCCTACTATTCATTGTTTGTTTCTAGCTCATAGGAATTTTACGTTCAACCTAACTTTTGCTTCAGACTTAACTTGAGACCTCAATTACAACTCTCCCTTGACTTGGCAATGCATGCGAACTAACTCAACATTCAATGACATGCATGCATGCAACATGCAACTTTATGCAACTTATGCAACTTTATGAAACAATATGCAACTTTATGCAACTATGCAATTTATGCAACTTTATGCAACTCGAATTTTACAACTTGACCTTTTACAAATTGAATTTAATAGCTCATTCAACTTGAATCTTATACATGGCAATTCGAATTTCTTCATGGTGGATAGTGTTACACATGCTCATAGGAATTTTACATTCAACCTACATTTTTATTGATACTTGACTTGAGACTTGAGTTACAACTCACCCTTGACTTGACAATGAATGCAAACTAACTCAACATTCACATGACATGCATTCATGCAATGCATGTCATGCATGCAACATGAAACTATGCAACTATGCAACTTTATAAAAATATGCAACTTTATGCAACTTATGCAACTTTATGAAACTTTCTGCAACTATGTGCAACTATGCAACTTTATGAAACTTTCTGCAACTATGTGCAACTATGCAACTTATGCAACTTCAAATTTTACAACTTGACCTTTACAAAAAGATGCCCATCCATGAATATCTCCATTAGTGTTAGAAATTCTCCTACTACTCATTGTTTGTTTCTAGCTCATAGGAATTTTATGTTCAACCTAACGTTTGCTTGATACTTGACTTGAGACTTCAGTTACAACTCACCCTTGACTTGGAAATGCATGTGAACTAACTCAACATTCACATGACATGCATGCATGCAATGTGCAACTATGCAACTTTATGCAACTATGCAACTTATGCAACTTTATGGAACTTTGTGCAACTATGTGCAACTTTATGCAACTTTATGCAACTATGTGCAGCTATGCAACTTATGCAACTTTATGAAACTTTATGCAACTTGACTTTTGCAACTTGACTTTTTACAACTTGAGTTTAACAACTCATTCAACTTGACTCTTATACATGGAAATTCGAATTTCTTCAAGGTGGATAGTGTTACAGGTGCTCATAGGAATTTTATGCTCAACCTAACTTTTGCTTGAGACTTGACTTGAGACTTTAGTTACAACTCACCCTTGACTTGACAATGCATGTGAAATAATTCAGCATGCACATGACATGCATTCATGCAATGCATGCCATGCATGTAACATGTAACTATGCAACTTATGCAACTTTATGCAACTATGCAACTTTATGCAACTTTTTGCAACTATGTGAAACTATGCAACTATGTGCGAACTAACTCAACATGCACATGACATGAATTCATGCAATGCATGTCATGCATGCAACATGCAACTATGCAACTTTATGCAATTATGCAACTTTATGCAACTTTATGCAACTTATGCAACTTTATGCAACTTTCTACAACTATGTGCAAATATGTAACTTACGAAACTTTATGCAACTATGCAACCTATGCAACTTTATGCAACTTGAATTTTACAACTTGTACTTTACAAAAAGATGCCCATCCATGAATCTCTCCATTAGTGTTAGAAATTCTCCTACTACTCATTGTTTGTTTCTAGCTCATAGGAATTTTACTTTCAACCTAACTTTTCCTTGAGACTTGACTTAAGACTTCAGTTACAACTTGCCATTGACTTGTCAATGCATGTGAAATAACTCAACATTCACATGACATGCATGCATGCGACATGAAACTATGCAACTTTATGTAAATATGCAACTTATGGAACTTTATGCAACTTTATGCAACTTTATGCAACTATGTGCAACTTTATGAAACTTATGCAACTTTATGCAACTTATGCAACTGTATGCAACTTTATGCAAATATGCAACTTATGCAACTTGTTTGGGAGAGGTGTTCCACCCATGCACATGAACTTTTCCTTTGTTAATATGATTGCCTAACACATTCATGAATTGATCCAAAACTACCTTAAATATCTCAACTATTATTGTTGATGCTCTCCACATGACTAAGGTATCATCAACAAAATGCGAACAATTTATTTATTTAGCTCCTTTGACTATTGAAAATCCCTATAAGTTTTCAACTATCTGCTCTTGATCTAATCGATTACTTAAGGAATCCACCGTTATGATGTAGAGTGGTGACAATGCGCTACCTTGCCTTAGATCCTTTTCACTCTAAAATAAATAGGTGGTTTTGTAGTTCACCAATGAGGCTATTCAAGGACAACCAATGTGTACCCATAGACTTACCATTAAATTGAAGTTAATGCACGAAACAAAAGTCTATCTAGACTTGGGGAACTTACTAAAAAAATTAAATTATCAGGTAGACATGGCTACCATTCAATTCTGCTACTTTACATATCAGGTAGACAGGGCTACCATTCAGTTCTGCTACGTTACATATCAAGCCCCAGAAGTGATGATTGATTCTATATGATTCATTTCGCTGGTTTCAATCCCATTTCTTCACCCTTGTGAACATCACCCGATGCAATGAGTTCTAAGTGGACTATTCAAATCATGAGAATTATAGTTCAGTTGTGGCTAATACTCATGGATATGGGTCATAGATTAATGACCTACACTACACACTTAATCCAGAAAATGATATCAAATATTTGGTAGTTCATTCAATTTTGGGCACACAAACATATTAAAAGAGGTTGCAAACTTATGAAAATCTAACTAATTCTTCACGTTTAGAGGAACTAATCTCTAAAATAAGCCTTAAATTGCTAATGAACTAAGGAGAAAGAAGAGATGAGGTATTCAAGGGAGAGTGAGAGGATTTCTTAATGAATCATATTTTTGAATCAAGAGATTGTTGTAGCCTTCTACAAATGTTTGTTAACTATTTCTCTCATTCGATGGAGTGCAGGAACAACCAAACATGTATTTGTCAGATCTGTCCTCCTCGAGCGAGGGAGGTTCAGGAAGACTAGAGGATAGTGAGGAATCTAGTAGGCCTAAAAGAGGGAGATCAACTAGATGTCAAAAGATTAGAAGAAAATTCCATAAACGAATGGATTTTTTTCTCACAAAAGGGGGGTCATGTTCTTATTATGATGAGACCATAGGCGACATCGAGGTTCCCTTGAGGTACAAACATCTAGTGAAACAATGGGTACCCAAGGATCTTCCTCGTCTAACACAATTTTTTGTGTGAATGAGAGGATATTTCAGATTGCACCATCGTCATTACATGGTTTCGGTTTGTTTTGCATGGATGGCATAAAGGTGGGTTATGACATATGTACTGAATTGGTGGAGTATGTCGGACCCTACTACAATTATAAGATTATATGCACCTTGTCCAATATACACACAATATGTGCATATACATAGTGTTTGGAAATTATTTACAACTAAAAGACAACAATCAAAATAAAGGATTGATTATGTACATTGACGGAAGGCCAAAAGAATCAAGGAATATTGAAGGGTTTATAAAAAATACACAACCTTCGTCTACAAATAAATAACCCAATTTCATATTTGAGGAGCGTGAAGGAAACTGTGTTTTCGTGTGTGCCATAAATTCAATAGCTGCAGCGGAAGAGTTGTTGATCAATTACAATTTAAATCAAATAGATACAAACATTGTTACTATGGGAGTGGTAAATATAACATTTCCCCAAACCTGTAATTATTGAATCTAATAACTTATGTTTTTGTTAATGTTTCATTTCTATATAAGCAATATAAGGAATATGTTTCATTAAATGACACCATCCTCTAGGCAGCATGTACACCTCATTTTTAATTATGTTTTTTCAAGAGTATATTGGTTTCATTTTGATATTAATGGTTTCAATATTTTTGTTGGAGGTTGTTGATCGGGGAAAGTCCCCTATGGATGAGATGACGCCATTGTCGGGACAACAAGTGTTATCACTCCAGGAAACTCTTCTAGGTTGAATCTCAAAGATTCCTGGTAACTTAACTAATATTTTAATGGTTCACTCAGTGATGGGTGTGGGGTTGGATCAACATGAATATATAACTTAATGGATTGTATATTCAAGACTGTTTAAGGATATTCAAATAGTGCAAGGCCTTCAAGAGATATAATCAAATAGGTTTTGTATCAAATAGAATAGAAACTAATCACATTAACTAGATCATACATATATAAAACAATAGATATGATGGGTTTAGAAACTAGTATAATAACTTATGACCCTTTGCTCAATAATCAAATAGTGAGATGACAGTCACCTATGGACTATGTAAGCACGAACAAAGAATAACATTCAACTAATAGGCATAGACATAAAGGAAAAGGAAGATCTGATAACATCAATGAAAGAAGCTTGCAGGCTGAATATATTAAGAAAGGGTCTCTATTACAAATATAGCATAGTAGAACTCAAAATCGAACCCCCTTTTCTATCTATAGAATCACAGGTTTATAGCCTTTACAAACAAGTCCAAGATCCTATAAAACTGGATCTAATATACTTAAAATAGGACAAGATCAAATTAAGATGTTGTGTAGGATCAAGTTCTGATTTTAAGGGTCAAACCCTTATCAAATAAGTCTCTAGCACTCTTCGATAACTTCATCAATATCTGACATCTTCAATAACCTTCAAGGTGATGACAAGGCATCTGAAATATTCCTTTGACAGCTAGGCAATATCTTGGCCAAAAATAGAAAAGCTCCACTTGGTCCTTTTGTTTTATCATATGCCTCAAAATATGAAAAAGAAAGATGATTTATATTCCCTTAATTGTTATCCTTCATAAGAAACCACTCTCACGTGCTCTGGAAACAACAAGACCCGATATGGGTAAATTTAAGAGTGCTCTTCCAGTCTCTCCACTTTCAATATCTTAGAGGCATGAAATGGAGTAGGGTTATCTATCAAAATTGGAGCTTTTAGTGGCTTAGAAAGCCTGTTGAAACTTGAATAACCCACCGAAAGCGCAGTTTTGAAAATTACTTCAAAATTGCAAAATTGCAAAATTCCTTCAATCTTTCACTCTTCTGGATTCTAAATTGATATTTTTTGTAGCTTCTTGGTCTTTGTCTCCATCATCTCATCAAACAACATGTCATCATATGCAATAATCCCTTCTTTGAAATATTTATTCAACAATGTATTATATGCCACATCTTTTGGCATGCAACCCTTCAAATTTGTATACTGTAGATAAAACCTTTGGTTTCGTTCTGGAATGAGAAAGCATTACATTCATCTGGTAAATTGGAAGGTATACTATGCCATCTTCACCCAAGAAAACCAAAATACCCTTAATTATAGACCTGTGATGAAAGAAACAAAGAAAGATGAGCAACAGAGGCTAGCAAACCACGTTTCAGAGGCTGACAAGGTTTCTGTAAAACAAGGGAAAAGAACAACTAGTTTCATTCTGTATCTGAATGTAGAACCCACCTTCTATTTGACAGACAACAAAAAAAGTTCTCGGATGGATTTTAACAGTATTAGATCTTGTAGAAACTAATGAATTATTTTGTCTTTCCCTTGAAAACTATACGAAGGCTCCATTTCTCTGCTTAGAATCAGAAAACAGGTTTTCCCATACAAAACACACAATGATCATCGGAGCTAGAGAAAACTCTAATTCTATCAGAGATAATGACACAAATTGTTGTGATATGCCCTGACCAAGTTGCTTTAAGTTTATGATCCATAATGACTTGGATCCCATAAACAAACAACAATATTTTGTCATCTGAAAACTCAATGAAAACGCTGTTGTCAATGAGAAGAAAGAGGTGTTTCCATGCTTTGTTTATATGGATCAAAGATCCAGGGTTTGATGCTGCAGACATAAGGCAAGAAACTCAGCGATGGAAAAACACAGAGGAGAGAAAAGGAAATGTGTCCCCTACAGATTTGAAAATACCTGTAACTTCAAACTGGTTAGCTTGGATTTCAAACCCTTTGATCCTTGATTCTAGTAGTTGGCAGTGGATACCTCAAACTTTGCAGCTTGGTGCAGTAAACTTCAATCTCTGTAACAATTAAATATAGAAATTGATTTGTACAAATCTATTTCATGATACCATCGATTTCCTATATGCTCAATGAGTTGTATCAAGAGGGGCCATCCTATTAGGATTTAACCTAGCACTTGGGCGCTCTGTGTTGGGCTATGCGTTGTGTAGCTTAAGCCTGTGGCTCGACCCATGGATTGGTTTGTAGTTTGACTCATATGATGACTCGACATGTGGAATGAAAATAGCTTTGCGCTTGCTTGGTTTAATTGTTGACTTCCCTCTTTTGAATTATAGCTTAACTCTAGGCTTGTGTGACTTATGTAGATTTGCTTGTCAATGTGGATTTGAGCTTGCGTTGGTGTACTTTTGATATATGTAATATCTTGGTTTTAAACCTTGACTCGTGGTTGGTGCTTGACATGAGAAATGACAATGATTTGGAGTGCAGGTAAAAGTGATCAATGAGAGCTTTGATGAAGACCTGGAAGTTAAGATACTGGCCATAAATTTTTATAAATGAGCGTATTAAATAAAAGTTTGAGAAAACACTCCAAAAATACCAGTGCATATTTTATCGCTAACATATGGCTCCAACTGGGATGGAGACCTTCCAGCGAGGTTTCCAAGAACCTAGTAGTTCCAGTCGCCTTTAGCATTGGGCATGGAGTCATCTGGCCTTCACAACTAATCCCCTGCAATCCTGTAGCCTGCCTTTGAGGTTTCAAGAACAAGAAAACCCATGCCTATCCATTTAACCTGAAAATCTTAAAACCTGCTCAACAATCATCCACAATTTGTATTGTTTCTAGTCCATTGGGCTATGGAGCCATTTAATTTCGTCACTAGATCTCTACAATCTTTATTCAAACTCTGAATGCAAATTCATTGCTACAAACTAGCAAACTAAAAAGAATCTCCAACCATGCTTGATGGCAAGCTTATTCTCTACCTATTCCTACTCTTAACCAGTAAAAACATGTTCATCATGTGACATCATGCTTCCAATGAAGCCATGATAGCATAGAACTATTTAAAAAATCTCTTTGCATGCAGATAAATGTCAATGAACACTTCATGTCGTGCAGTAGAATTTCAATGTGTAGAGCATACTTACAATCATCATTTGATTTGATTCCAAAGATTGCACAACTGAAGACTTATAAAAAACATAAATCCATATAAATGACTACCAGATCATAGAAAGAAGTTAAGTCTGCTTGTTTCTCAAGCCTTTCTTCTCCTTTTGATATATGGATCTGCTCATAAACATGTTTCTACAATTCTGAAAATAGCAGTGAGTTGATTTCAGTACTAACCCCTTCTTGTTTGATATCTTCTTCATAAATGATATCAATCTTTTGATCATGAGATGCTGCAAACAGAAGAGAAGATCTTAAATCTTCAGGCAGATTAAACTCATCATATTTAATGTCTTCTGCAAACATAGAATGGTTGATTTCAACATGATATTGTTCCTTGATGGACAAAGACAAAGGCTCATCAAAATTAGATTTGAAGCTGTCATATATTGGCTGGATTCTTCTCAAGTCAACATCATTTGTTGTAGAAATATGTTCTTCTTCATCTTCATAATTATCAAAAATCAGAGAATAAAAAACCTTTGCATCCTGCAAAGAAGAACATACAATCTTCAGATCCTTCTCTTCACTTACAAGTGAGAACATATTGTAGGCAACCTCTTGAAAAATTTCAGTAAATTATTCTTCTATAACTATTTCTTCATACAAATCAAAGGCAACAGGAGCATTAGAGACAAGGCTTGATGCATCTACAGCCATGCAATCCTCATAATTAATTGTATTAATAAACTTTTCCTCAACAAAATAATTTTCATTTTTACAAACAAAAGAATGAACTACCTCCTATTGGACTTGCTTCTCAAATTCATCACAACAATCTTCAAAGAGACTTTTAGCTGGAAATTCATCTATACAAAAAAAATGAAAAGCATCATGAAAACTTGTTAATGAATGAATAATTAAAGCTAGAAGGGATCGACACCAATCAAGGGTTGCTCCCTTCAGTGAATATCTAAAAAGATTAATTTGAACATCCTCATGTATAATTTCAAGCCGATGAATAAAGTCATGAAAATCCAGTAAGTGTTTAGCTGGCACTTCCCACTCTTCTCCTCAAAATCTGGGAAGAATTTTTTCCCATTCATCCCTACTAGGTACTGAATGAGGGTAACCAGAAATATTTGAGAAATTTCAAAATTTCATACCTCTTGTTCATTTCATACCAGTGGAGTCACCAACAAATTTCTGAATAATGAAGTCGCCACTGAATCTGTCCTTCATGGAGTTTCTAGATAGGTGATTACAAACAATATAATGTCCAGGCTTTGTCTATCATCAAAGATGGATCTATGTCGTGTCCCAAGGAAACTGAGCTTCAATATCCTATCCCCGGAAACAACGCCAATTTGTTATCACTCCAGGAAAATCTTCTAGGTTGTATCTCAAAGATGCCTAGTAACTTAACTAATATTGTAATGGTTCACTCAATGATGGGTGTGGGGCTGGATCAAGATGAATATATAACTTACTGGATTGTATATTCAAGACTGTCTAAGGATACACAAGCAATGCAAGGCCTTCAAGAGATATAATCAGATAGGTTGCGTATCAAATAGAACAGAAACTAATCACATTAGCCAGATCATACATATATAAAACAATAGATATGATGGGTTTAGAAACTAGTATACTAACTTATGATCCTTTGATTAGTAATCAGATAGTGAGATGACAGTCACCTATGGACTATGTAAGCATAGACAAAGAATATTCAACTCATAAGCATAAACATAAAGAAAAAGGAAGATCTAATAACATCAATGAAAGAATCTTGCAGGCTGAATATATTAAGAAAGGGTCTATATTACAAATACAACATAGTAGAAATCAAAATCGAACCCCCTTTTCTATCTATAGAATCATAGGCTTTATAGCCTTTACAAACAAGTCCAAGATCCTATAAAACTAGATCTAATATACTTAAAATAGAACAAGATAAAATTAAGATGATGTGTAGGATCAAGTCCTGATTTTAAGGGTCAAACCCTTATCAAATAAGCCTCCAACACTCTTCGATAACTTCATCGATATCTGACATCTTCAATAACCTTCAAGGTGATGACAAGGCATCTAAAATCTTCCTTTGATAGCTAGGCAATATCTTGGCCAAAAATAGAAAAGCTCCACTTGGTCTTTTTTTTTTATCATATGCCTCGAAATATGGAAAAGAAAGATGATTTATATTCCCTTAATTGTTATCCTTCATAAGAAACCACTTTCACATGCTCTAGAAACAACAAGACCTGATCTGAGCAAAATTAAGAGCGCTCTCCCAGTCTCTCCACTTTCGGTAGCTTAGAGGCCTAGAATGGAGTAGGGTTAGCTACTGAAAGTGGAGCTTTCAGTGGCTTAGAAAGCCTATTGAAACTTGAATAAGCCACCGAAAGCGTAGTTTTGAAAATTACTTCAAAATTGCAAAATTCCTTCAATCTTTCACTCTTTTGGATTCTTCATTGTGATTTTCTGCAGCTGCTTGGTCTCTATATCCATCATCTCATCAAAAAACATTTCAACATCTGCAATCATCCCTTCTCTGAAATATTTATTCAACAGGGTGTTATATGCCACGGATTCTAGCATGCAACCCTTCAAATTTGTATACTATAGATAAAACCTTTGGTTTCATTTTGGAATGAGAAAGCATTACATTCATCTGGTAAATCGGAAGGCATACTATTCCATATTCTCCTAGGAAAACCAAAACACCCTTCATTGTAGCCTTGTGATGAAATAAACAAAGAAAGATGAGCAGAGGAGGCTAGCAAACCATGTTTCAGAGGCTGACAAGGTTTTTGTAAAACAAGGGAAAAGAACAACTAGTTTCATTCTGTATCTGAATGTAGAACCCACCTTCTATTCGACAGACAAAAAAACAAGGTCTGGGAGGGATTTTAATAGTATTAGATCTCATAGATACTAATGAATTGTTTTGTATTTCCCTTGAAAACTATACGAAGGCTCCATTTCTCTTCTTAGAATCGGAAAACAAGTTTTCCCATACAAATCACACAATGATCATCGAAGCCAGAGAAAACTCTACTTTTATCAGAGCTATTGACACGAATTGTTGTGATATGCCCTGACCAGGTTGCTTTAATTTTATGATCCATAATGACTTGGATCCCATAAATAAACAACAATCTTCTATAATCTGAAAACTCAATGAAAACAATGTTGTTAATGAGAAGAAAGAGGTGTTGCTATGCTTTGTTTATATGGATCAAAGATACAAGATTTGATGCTGCAGAAGTAAGGCAAGAAACTCAGCGATGGAAAAATGTAGAGCAAAGAAAAGGAAATGTGTCCCCTGCAGATCTAAAAATATCTGTAACTTCAAACTGGTTAGCTCGGATTTCAAACCCTTTGATCCTTGATTCTAGTAGTTCGTGGTGGATACCTCAAACTTTGCAGCTTGGTGCAGTAAACTTCAATCTTTGCAACAATTAAATATAGAAATAGATTTGTACAAATATATTTCATGATACCATCGATTTCCTATATGCTCAATGAGTTTCATCAAGAGGGGCCATCCTGTTAGCTTCACCTTCATATGGATTTAACCTAGCGTTCAGGCACTCTATGTTGGGTTATGCATTGTGTAGCTTAAGCCTGTGGCTTGACCTATGTCTTGGTTTGTAGTTTGACTCATATGATGACTTGACATGTGGAATGAAAAGAGCTTCGTGCTTGCTTGGTTTAAGTATTGACTTTTGTCTTTTGAATTATAGCTTAACTCTAGGCTTGTGTGAATTATCTAGATTTGCTTGTCAATGTGGATTCGAGCTTGCATTGGTGGACTTTTGATATATGTAATATATTGGTTTAAAACCTTGACTCGTGACTGGTGCTTGACATGAGAAATGAAAATTCTTTAGAATGCAGGCAAAAGAAATCAACGGGAGCTTTGATGAAGACCTGGAAGTTAAGATACTGGACATAAAATTTTAGAAATGAGCGTATTAAATAAAAGTTTGAGAAAACACTCCAAAAATACCAGTGCATTTTTTATCGCTAACAATAGGTATACCCCATGTTGGTTGTTTTTTTCCTCTAACTGCTCCTTGGCCAACCCAGGTTCATATCTACTATAGTTTCCAACAAAACCCTCTAAAACTATCGGCCCTCCTGGTAAACCAGAAGGCAACACAGTGCACAAGATGCACTGCATAGTCTCACTCGAGATAGTTCTTATGGGTGGTTGCAACGCTCAGGTGCTTGCAGCCTGGGAATGAGCGGGGATCTGGGATTAAACTTCATGATTTTAATTTGTTTACTTTAACATTCAGATTATATTGAATATCCTGTCATTCTTAGTCAGGCATGTGAAATAATAGATCTAACTAGTCATTCACGCATTTGCCTCGCATCTAATCATCGACAATAAGGGAAATACACAATATTCAATCACATAACACATGGTATACCATGTTTCACCCCCTCCTAGGCTACATCCACACAAATTTGTCTGCTCTGCTTCTTTTATTATGGTGTTTCCAAAACTACGGCGCCGCGTGCATTACAACTCTCCATCAACCAGGTCAAGATCTATAATGAGGCAGACTAGATCACACTAGGCTCCAAAGCATGTGATATAACCCTCAAGATATACCTTATTTCCTCTCCTTATCTCAACAACTTACAAAATGAGATCGTATTTTACAATCATTCTGAACCAAAACCTAAAAATCCGAACCAAAACCAATAATAGTCTTTGAACAACAGAACAACGACAATCAACAACACTCAATCCCCCGACCTAGACCTCCTAGGTACCTATTTATACATGTTTTTGGATTACCATCCATTACATTCTTTTACTAAAACCGTAACCCTAACATGGTTAGGTCTTCTTGCATGCGCACCTCACATGCTTTCCTCCTCTGCATGCGCATTTTCTGTCCACGTGCTACTTTTCCTGCCAGTTGTATTTCTCCCACGTCGTTCTTTTCTCCAAAATGGGTCTGTGCCCAACAGGCCCCCAACACTAACATCATGACTCGTCCTGAGTCACTTCCTAACTCCAACATATTTCACTGATTGTGCCATCATGTCATACATTTTTGTGATTCTCTAGTACTGCGCCTGAGATTGACTGCTCCTTTCTGCCATATCTTCCATGAGCTATATGGTGACTGGGTTTTGTAGTATCTCTCCTCCTTCCACACATTTTCACTCTACATTTAGTTTTGCTGCATCGATCTCGATGACCAACTACTCTGCCTTTTCTTGTAGGGGCTCCAACTGAGCCTGTCACGCCATCTTCTGCACTTGTACTGCCTTTTCCTCTGCCTCTAAATTCTTCATCTACACAACAGTCTTGATATTTTCTAGCAGTGTCATTGTTCTCTATCGTTTCTTGATGTCTACTATGGTTGCATGTAGTTTTTCCTCCTTCCCCTGCAACTCTTGTAAGCTCCCATCCTCTAGAAGTTGTGTCCATAGCTGGGCACTCTTCTCCAATAGTTCTATCATCTTGTGTATGTTCTGCATGATGTTTTATGTAGAAGCTGTCACATCCTGCTCTCTTTGCACTCTGATTTATGGAGGAGTTGTGGGAACTATGTGCTCCTCTAGTTCTTTGATCTAGTCCTTGTAATGTTGCAACGTATGTGCTATCTGCTATATTTTCTCTTGCGCTGACACTACATGTACTTCTTCGCTATTCAATATGGCTTGGAATACTGCATCGATATGGTTTTCCATTTCATCCACCTTCTGCTACACCATATTTTTCTCCTACCCTTCCTGACTAAGTGCCTCCTTCAGTGAGGTGTTGTCTTCCTGCTCCAATTGTAATTTTGTCACGTCATACCTTTCTCTGGACTGAATCTCCTGCGCAACACTCATAATTTGTAGAGCACTTTGGTTGGAATCTTGGGCAATACCAAGTCCAACATCGCAATCTCCTTCAATGGCATGTGCATTGTATCCTCATCTATAAACAATATTTCGAGAGTAATCTAGAAGTTTACTCTCCCCTGCATCGTGATTTGTACTGTCTCTCCCACCGATGCCCCTTCTTTGGTTGGAACTATTGTCTTCTATTGTTGTTTCTCTATCCTGACCTTCAAATTCTCCATCACAGTTTTCACCTCTTGTATTTTCTCCAAAATTTAAGCTCTATGATTTTCTGCATTTTCCCACACCTCTGACAGTTGATCTTCCAATGTCATGGCTATCAACTCCACATCGTCTATCGTCAATGATGTCACCATGGGTTTCTTGTGGGCCTTTAACTTCTTTCCGGAGTTGCTTTCTTGCTCCTATGTTCTCTTTCTTTGGGCCTTTGATGGTTTAGATGCTTCTGGCATATGTATATCCATGCATGTGTCCTTCCCTTCTCCTTCTCCCATCGATATTTCTTGTGTCTTTGTCTGCCTTTATTTTGGGTGCAATTGTTCGATTGTTTTTCTTGTTGTCTGCTCTGTGTGTGGTGGTCCATGTGTAGAGCCACACTAGGATTTATTCTTTTTTCTGGCTTTCTTCTGTATGGTAATGCTCCCCCCTTCTTGGCCCTATGCCATATTTTTCTTTTTTCTTGCACCGTTTGTGCCTATCTGCTGCATAGGGATTGTTTTGTTCTGTGTCCTTGTTTGTGATCCTGGCACTATCTTTGAGATTGTTGGCACTCTTCACTCCTTAGGCCATTCCTGTACTTCCATCTAGATGTCCCGCATTGTTACATAATACTTCAGTTGCAACCACTCCTTAGCTGGATCCCTCTTTGCTTGTAGCCACATACTGTGGCATGATGCCTGGAAGTTCGCTATCGACCCAAAATCCCGGACAGTTTCTATGGGAATCCTCCATGTCTCTGCAACTCTATTTTGGATCTCTGTCAAGTATATCATGAACATGTCGGTGTTAAGTTTCTTCTTCTTGGGATTAGTTGTACTACGAAGGGATGTGTAGCGCGTTGCGCCACATTTTTCTATCATTGGTAGGAACAGATTGTATGTGGGTTCTTGCCACCCCATAAGTGCAATTAGGATGAGTAACCATGAACAGTGGAACTCAGAGCCCCAGTCTTGTGCGTCCTTGCAGTCTTCAAGGAACGATTTTAGTAGATAGGGGGACCATCTCATCGATCTCCCCTTCACGCATTGCACCACCGTTGCTACTACTCCTACGGGTACTTATTACTTTCTGCACTTGCGCATTAATTTGCAACCTATCAGTCGTGTTGCAAATCGTGTCACAAGATCATTGATTTCGTTGATCCTGATACTCCTGTTACCCCTCTCTATGCCATACTTTTTTCTGATCTCATTTGAGATGACTTTCACCTTAGTTTTTTCTTCTAGGTATTGTTTTGGCTTCTCCCCATCTGTGGGTAGCCATGTAATTGTTGCGATGAGGTTGACATTGATAGGCACTAGCCTATCTATACAGAAGATGCCTCCGTGCACTCTCGCTAACAACTTCTTTACACATACGTTTATGTGTTTACTGCACCAAAAGTGCGGTATATCTAGTAGGTTCATTATGTTGGTGTTGTACAGTTCTAGGATCCACTCTATAGGCTCCAAAAGTGGTGCACCTGATGGGCCTTCTGCTCTACTCTCCAGATAGCTCTATGGTGCCAAATCCATGAAATTTATGGCATCAGACACATCATGGTCGAATTATTTGAGGCCATTTACCCCTCCTACAATCTTGTCATCCGCATTTACACCTTCAAGGATTTTTGACATTACCATGACTAGCTCGTCCTGTGTGCGCTGTATGCCTTGCGTACTCCTTTCTACTTGCCCCTTCTTTGTCGCTTGTGGGGATGCTACCCTGACTGTTGGTGTGTCCTGGTGCCTTGTTATCTACTGCTCTTTGGGTTCTAGGCCCTACTGCATCGAACCCATGCCCTATTCTTCTTACTGTGGCCCTTTCCCCCTCGACGTGTCAAATTCCGCCTGTTCGGTGTCCTCTTCCTGCTGCTCGGGATCCTATGCGGGTTCCTCCTCCTCCTCCACATGAATTTTTGTTGGCTCGTACTCCGGTGTGTGGATTTTTTCCACATACACCACTGTGGGAATTTTGTTTGTTCCATTTTGTGGCACCCGAGTGCTACTCCATGTGTTTCGTCCAATTCTGCTTGGTGCTCCAACTCTTGGTGGTGACATGGTGAGGAAATCTAGACTGCAGACTTCCTAATTGAAAGGTGCTAGCACAAATTCACACTCTATTTCTCTTCCACTTGACTCTACATTCTTCTCCTTTGCAAATAATACAATGGGTTTCTTTCCCCCCTTTTCCCAACTTTATAGTGAGACGAAGAAGTGACAACTGTGTCGCATTGACATATGTCACTTTTTCACTTTTTTCTATGTTTCCTGCGCACTGTTCCTTTTACCCATTAATTTCTCTCCCACATGCAATGTTTTCCATCCCTAATTTTCTTACAGTGCACTATTCTATTCTAGCAATTCTATTCTATCAAAACTTTCCATGTGCGTCGATCTATTTTTATTTTACATCTTTTCTTCTTTTTATTTATTTTTCTCACTTTATATCTCTTAACTTCTACTATAATACACCATGTACATATATTCTTACTGCATTGTAGCTTTCTAAGCACTAGGAAGTCGACTATCCCTATATAGTTTCTTTCCACTCCCATTGATCATTCCTCCCAATTATGTGCCTCCCAAATATTTCAACTATACAGATCCCCCATCTGTGACAATCTTTACTTCATATGGTCCCAACCAATGTATTATGAATTTCCCTAGATGCTAAAGAAATTTACTGTCATACACCAAGACTAGGTCTCCCTCCTTGAAACTCTTCCTCTTGATATGTCTATCATGCCAAGATTTATCTCTTGATTTCTGTACTTCTTGGTGGAATCCTGCTAGGATCCGATCTTCTTCCATCTCCATCAGCTGACTTAGCCTTTCTTTTATTGCACCTCATTATGTCGTGTTGGTGATTTCTTCTAATGGCTAGGTACCAAGAATACTAATGGCACCATTGCTTATTGTCGATACACCAACCTGAATGGTGTCTGTCCTATCAATTTTTTTCATGTAGTCTTATATTCCCATAATATTGTTGGTATCTTCAAATCCCAATCATCCCTGTTGACATTGTAGATATTTGTCAAAGAATTCTCTAGGATCTTATTAAAGGCTTCCACTCTTCCATTTCCTTGAGGGTGATATGGTGTACTCTTTTGATGATAGACTTCAAACTCCTCAGTCATAGCCTTGATAGTACTATTGATGAAGTGAGTGCCTTGGTCGCTCATTAAAATCCTTGGGCATCCAAATCTAGTGATCACTTGATCAAACAGGAAGTGTGTTGTTGTCTCTACACTGCAATCTTTTACTGGTGTTGCTTCTGCCCATCTCGTTAAGTACTATGTCATCATAATGATATACCTTGCTCCTGACCTCTTTACTGGTGGATTAATTGGTCCCACAAAATCTATTTCCCATTTTTTGAATACTTGCAAGGTTAATTGTGGTCTTAGGGGCATGTCATCCTGTCTATTAGGTTTACCAACCCTCTGACATACATCACATCTCTGTCAGTAATCCTTTGCATCTCTGTGAATGGTTGGCCACCATATTCCTGCATGCAATACCTTCTGTGCGGTAGCTTTTCCTACATAATGTCCTCGAGCTATTCCCTCATGATCCTCTGCTAAAATACTAGGCCTCTCATGTTCTAGGACACATCTTCTCATAATGTTGTTTGCGCCCATATTGTATAGGTGCCCTGCAATTAATTGATAGTCTGCAGCTTTGAATACCACATTTTTCTTCTGCGCAGTGTTGAATTCTTGTGGCACAGTCTCGGTACTCAAGTATTCAATGATGTCAACAAAATATTCATCAACTACTTAGACTGAAAATAACTGCACATCAAGGAAGTTGTCCTCTAAATTTGTAAGTTCCTCTCCATTGGTGATCCTTGACAGGTGATTAGGTCTTGCATTCAATTTCCCTGGTTTGACTATCACTTCAAAGTCAAATTCTTGAAACAACAGTAACCATGTACAGATTCTCCCCCCAACACTGGCTTGTTGACTAAGTATTTGAGGGAAGAATGATTTGTGAACATTTTAAAGTGTTTCCCAAGTAGGTAATGTCTGAATTTCTGCAGTGCATATACCATTGTTGGGCCTTCTCTTTCTGTAGTATTGTAGTTCTTCTCTGACTCTGACAATTTTCTGCTTGCAAATTCTATAGGATGGTCTAACTCTCCTGCTCCTGGCTGTACCATAATAGATCCAAGTGCTATGGCTGATGCATCTACTTGCACATGAAATGTCTTCTCCCAATCTAGAAATACTAGTATAGGTTCTGTGACCATTTTTTCTTTTAGAGTGTCCAAACCTCACTGGCAGTCCTCATTCCACTAGAATTTACTATCTTTATTCAATAGTTTCTCCATCGGTGTAGTGATCTAGGCACACCCTTTTATGAATTTCCTGTAGTATCCTATGTGTCCCAATGTTGATCTCAATTGGCGTACTAATTTTGGTGGTGGTAAATTGACAATCACTGCAATCTTCGCAGGATCTACTCGCAAGCCTTGTTTGCACACTATATGGCCCAGTAGTATTCCAAAAGGTGTCCCAAAAATTCACTTCTTGATATTCAATGATATCTGACACTGTCTACATCTTTCCAACATCAGCCTTAACACCTCTACATGATCCTTCAATGGAATTTATATTGTCCAATCATCAAGGTATACTTCTAAAAAATTATGGATGAATTCTTTGAATGCATTTATGACTACCATTAAGAATATAGATGGTGCAATATTCATCCCAAAAGGAATGACTGCATACTGGTAGGATCCCTATTCAGTGGAAAAAGTGGTCTTGTACCTATCTTCTGGAGCTATCTTGATCTGATGGTAGCCTGAGAATCCATCTGTGAATGAGTATGCTTCCTGGCCTCCCACATTCTCTAATACCTCATCCGTGAAAGGGGTGGGAAAATGGTCATGTAGGAAAGAATCATTCAATTTCCTGAGATCTACATAGATCCTTATCCCCCCTTGTTTATTTTCCTGCACTACCATAGGGATTATCTATTCGGAATCCTCCACTGGTTCTATGATACCAACTTCTAACATTCTGTCAATTTTTGCTTTGACCTTTTCTTTATAAATTGGATTTAGTCTATACAGTCTCTGTTTGATATCTCTAGCCCCAAGTTTGAGAGGTATCTTCATCTCTCCTATCTCTCCTAGTATGCCTTTCATCTATGTAAAGGTTATTAGGAATAAGTCATTGTACTCGCGCAGTAACTCTGTTATTCTTTCTACTGTTTGTTCATCCCAGTAATCTCCAATTCTAGCCATTTTGGGGTTATCATTTGTCCCAATATTTACTTTCTTCACCTTTATCAGCACATCAAGTAATTCTGATTCCAGAGATGGACATTTCACCTCTCTTCCTCCTTCAATTTCTGTAATTTGAATGTTGTGTGGGTCATCTTCATCTGGTGCTTCTTCCTGCACATGATAGCATGACAATAGTTATTTCATTCTCTGTCTATTTTGTTGTTGATACTCTGTTATAAGTTCAACCTCTGGTTCCTTGATAAATATCACCCCTCTGATTTGTTTGAGTGTTGAATCGATGTTGGGGTTCTCATGTTCAAATGAGAAAGTGACTATAAAATTTTGTTGTAATGTTGTCCATTCTGCAGTGCCTCTGCACAGTTCCTGGTCTACATACCAATTTGTCGGAATTGCTTCCAATGTGTGAATGAAGTGATGAGGCCATTCCTCTGGTGGTGTCATTATACATAGTGTTTTTCAATTCTCTAAGTTTCTCTGTTGGTGTCCCCTATCCATCATATCTCTGCATATCATTGCTTCCCCATTCTGCGTCGAATCTGATGTGCAATAATTGCTTACATTGGTACCAGTCCTTAACTGTCTCTTTATGCACACCCCACCATCTTGCAGGTGTTTCCTTGAGTGTTATGTCCAAGGATAATAGCCGCTGATTTTCTAACACTTCATCTTTGTATCTTGTTAGGAATTCTTCTAAGTCATTCACCCCATGAAAACTGGGAGGTTCTCTGATTTCTATACCTACCCATATTATTGTGTGGTCTATTCTTACACACCTTCCTGTGGATACTTCATGTAATATATGCTGCCAATTATCCAACCCTATATCTAAGTTAGAAGCGCACGATGTGATGCTTACCCAGATGAGTACTCCATCTGCAATTGGATTCACATAATATTCTTTGTGCGTGGTGGTTCTGTATAACTGGTTGATTTCCTAAAGGTTTAAGCAAGTGGGTTCTACAAACCTTTCTCGTTCTAATGGGTCTAGTGGTGAAATGAATCTGTATTCTCCTGAATCAAATGTCATATTCCTTGTATTCAAATTGATTATGGTCTGGTTGTCAAATGCCCAATCCAAGCCAAGAAATGTTGGGTATGGTGTTGTTCCATCCACTATTTCTATCACTTCAAAATCAACTTTAGTGCGTACTCCATCCAGATCTACTGTCACACCCTTTAGTATTCCAATTGGTAGAACCTTGTGTTGATTTGCTAGTTTCAGCTGAATGGGTGAATATCCTAATGTGGGTTCTCCCATACATTGCCATGTCTTATTGGGTAACACATTTACTTCAGATCCTAAATCTAGTATAATATCCCCCATGTTGAAGTCTCCAATGTTGGCATTCAGTCTAAATTCTCTTCTTGTTCTCCTCCTTGTATGCAGATGATTAACTGTTTTCTGCTCTAGCTTCCCCTCTACCTCCATGTTACAACTTTCTACCATATTTTTTAATTCTTTTATATATGATGTATCATTTAGTAGTTTAACAAAGGATTGTAGAAAAGCCTTTATGGTACTTACTTGTCCTAGGGGATGTGCTTCATTAGTGTGATCCAGCGATGAAGGCATCTCATACATTGGTACGTCTTGAGTATGCTGCACATTTGATGTAGATGAAATGTCTAGCTTCAATAATTATTGTTTGGCTTTCTTGAATGTCTCCTTTTCATTCTGTGCATTAAACTGCTTCTATGGTTTGACATTCTTCTTTACCCATTGGTGTTGTGTTGAATCTTGTCTTACCACATCATCTCCTGTCTTAGATCCTTCATGCGTAACTATGTTGATATTTCTTCCATCATCCCTTGCTTCTACTTAAATCCATTGAACATTCTGATTGTTCTGATTTATCTTTTCCTGGATCTTCCCCAATAGTGTTGGACAATCTTATGTTTCATGATCTGATGCGCGACAATACATACATGTTGCAGGTGGAAGTGGACATTCTCTTGCATAGTGTGTTGGTTGTTGACATTTATGACATACCACCAGTCCTTTGCCTCTTCCAAAGCCTCCTCTACCTCGTCCTCCACCTTTGTAGCCAGCTCGATCTCCTCATGGGGCGTTGTATTGAGGCACCTAGTTATACTGCACAAGATTGTACTATGGCTGTGAAATATTGTACTGCGACTTTGAAGTGTTATATGGGGATGGTACTTGGTTAAAATATGGTACATCTTTCCCTATCATCATTTATTCCTACACCCTATAGGTTTTTGATGTGCTTTCCCTCATCAACTACATTGTCCTGCAATCTTTGTCATCATGGCCCACTTTCTAGTATTTCTGCATCATTGGACAATGATATGGATCATGCCCCTATGTCTTACAAATCTCAAACCATAGTCCTCTTGTTGGAAAAGGGTTTGGCAGTCCTATTTCCATGTAGTGGGAAAAATTTGGGCATTCGTTCTTATGGTGTCCTTCTATCCTACATGTGGTACACCAAACAACTTCTCTTTTGTCCTTGCCCCTGTTCTGGTTCAGTTGAAATGTTAAATTCTTCATATCCTCCTTCATCTCCTCTATTGTTGGATTTGTCTTATGATATTGGTTATCTTCTAGTTGTAGGGATTCCTACAGATCCTCTGCTTGGGTCTGAAACTTCTGTTGTCTCAAAGGGTATTTCAAGTGAGGTAGTAGTGAATTCACAAACAAATTCCTATGATGCATATCTATCATGACATACTTCATATTTCCCTTTAGTCGTTTGAATCTCTGGTCAATCTCCCAGACAGATTCTTCTGGTTTCTGTTTGATCTCTATCATCTCATTCATGTACTAAACCTATGATCTAGACTTCTGGAATTCATTTATCAACAACTTCTTGATATCTACAATCGTTCTGGTTGTTCCTGGTGGACTGTTTGCAGTTAAGCTCATGTACCAATCTAGTGCATGGTATCTTAGTGTGATAACTAACTGTGCAAGTTTTGTATCCTGATCTGTGATCTTCTTTTCTTCCCAAATATTCTCACAGATGAACAAGTGCTTCTCAGGGTCCTCATATGCTTCTCCCTTGAATTCTGGTAACCTGATGGTGGGATCATGTCCTGCCATCTTGAATGATGAACTACTACCTCCATGCAGTATAGATCCTTGACTAATGCTTCCTGAACTGGCTCCCCCAGTTGTTTCTCTCTTTGAAGATGTACTTCCTCCTGTGTTTCTTCCATTGAAATTTGTTTTTCTAAATGGTGGTATTCTTATTGGTGTAATAGTCTCACATGGGTTTATGGGTTTCGCACTGACATTGACATGGATGGGAGTTCTTCCTTTGGTTCCTTCCCTTCGACCGCCCATCTTCCTTTCATATGTTGCATGTAGGATTTCCTCAATCTACTCCACAACCCAAAGATCCTCTACCATTTCTTCATCACTTTCCAAGCCTTCCCTCACGACTATGTCTCTCTTCTTATTATTCATCTTGTATTGGTAGGGTGCTCCACTGCGCATTCTTCCAACTGTTTCCATGATTTTCTTGATCTGGTCTTCCTCCATCATGATTGGGTCCAAGGCCTCCTCCTTATTTCCTTTATCCATCTCTCCCTCCGTCCTTCCAATTCTAGTCAGTGCTTCCCCCCTCCCCCATGCACGCAGGGAAGTTTAGTTGTCTGATGCCATTGTCATTACACCTTTGTCATACAATAAAATATTGATGGAAGTATACAATGATATGATATACCTACCTTTGGGTCCCTTCAAGAACTCTTACTCTGTTGCGCTATAAGACTTTACAGTATCTACTGCAAATTCTGTGATAATTCTTGCAACAATATTGTCTAACCATAAATCTACTGCGCATGTAAATTTATTGTCAACTTGTTGTAACTACGCGATCTCCATAGAATTCCACTCTAGTTGTATGATCCGATTTGTAGGGTGGTTGTTTTTCAACCTCAATATCCACTCCTGCAACACATGTGAGAAATCACAGAAAAATACTTCATGAAGTCGCTAAATACATACTTGTCCAAATATTTGCATGGTGTTAACTTCGAGTTTATGCTATCTTTCTGTGCAAATTCCATCTCCTTTGTTTTCAACTAGCTCTTGATATTCACCTTCGTTGGGTTCCATGGTCTAAACATCCCCTTTTATATTCTCATTCTTTTAACGTTTCCTCACCATATCTGACATTTTTTCATGATTCTTCAGAATATATCATTCACTCAATCCCATTATGTTCCAACCGACAACATAACCATTTATTGGTTGTTTATTTCCTCTAACTTATCCTTGGCTGAACCATGTTCGAATCTACTATGGTTTCCAACAAAACCCTCTAAAACTACCGACCCTCCTGGTAAATCAGAAGGCAACATAGTGCACATGATGCACTATGCAGTCTCACCTGAGATAGTTCTTATGGGTGGATGCAATGCTCAGGTGTTTGTAGCCTAAGAATGAGTGGGGATCTAGGATTAAAGTCTTTGATATTCATTTGTTTATTTTAACATTCAACTTATATTGAATATCCTGTCATTCTTATTCATGCATGTAAAATAGTGGATCTAACTAGTCATTCATGCATTTTCCTAATGTCTAATCATTGACAGTAAGGGAAATACACAATATTCAATCACATAACACATGTTCTACCATGGTTCACCCCCTCTTGGGCTACATCCACAAAGATTTGGATGCTCTTCTTCTTTTATTATGGTGTTTCCAAAACTACAACATCGCGTGCATTACAACTCTCCATCAACTAGGTCAAGATCTACAATGAGGTGTACTAGATCACACCAGGCTCCTCAGCCTATGATATAACCCTCAAGATTTACCTTATTTCCACTCCTCAACTCAACAACTCACAAAATGAGATCGTATTTTACAAACATTCTGAACCAAAACCCAAAAACCCGAACCAAAACCAATAATATTCTTCGAACAACACAACAATGATAATCAACAACACTCAACCCACCCAACTTAGACCTCCTAGATACCTATTTATACATGTTTTTGGCTTACTAGCCATTACATTCTTCTACCAAAACCCTAACCCTAGCATGGTTAGGTCTTCTTGCATGCGCGCCTCGCGTGATTTCCTCCTATGCATGTGCATTTTCTCTCCACTTGCTTCTTTTCCTGCCAGTTGTATTTCTCCCACGTCATTCTTTTCTCCAAAATGGGCCTGCGCCCAACACCCCATTGTAAATTGTACAAATTAAATATAAGCAATGCATTTTTTAATTATGTTTTTTTGAGAGTCTATTGGTTTCATTTTGATATTAATGTTTTCAGTATTTTTGTTGCAAGTTGTGTTTGACTGGTGCAAGTCCCTAAATATAGATCAGAGGACACCATCATCGGCCCAACCAGTATAACCCATAGTAATTGTACAAATTAGATATGTTCTATTATTACAATTTTTTGATGAGTCTATTGGCTTCATTTCGATATTAATGTTTTCAATATTTTTGTTGCAAGTAGGGCATGATCCGGGCAAGTCCCTGATAGATCAGAGGACACCATCCTCGACCCATCTAGTGTAACCCATAGTAATTGTACACAAAAAATATGTTGTATTATTACAATTTTATGATGAGTCTATTGGTTTATTTCGATATTAATGTTATCTATATTTCTGTCATAGGCTACATATCCATTAGCAGAGAAATACATAGAAATGGATGTGGATCAGATAATGTGCAATGATGACATCGCATCATTGCTTAACCCCTTTCATATATTAAAGAAGTCAGTAAAAAAAAAATGTGGAAATCCTTCATTTGGTATTCATTCAATTGCAAATAGAGGAGATTTGATCTGAGATCTTTTCATTGATGTGACTTATTAAAGAATTTTACTAAATGAGCATTAATTGAAGTGCACCATAAAGAAGGAATAACTCAATAATGAAGAGACATATGCATCAGATCTGAACACAAAAACTTGATACCGGAGTTCGCCCCTGGTGGACTACGTCTCCGGGTCCTGCTCTCAAATGGGTAGGCCTTTTTAATAACTTAGAAAAAGAATTTGGAAAAATACATAAGTATACCTCATTCTGGAGTTAATATGNCATTGAATTACCCAAAAATGACCGTCTCCACACCTCGATATGAGTCTAGCACTTTCAGGCCCTTGAGAAATTTCATCTCTGTTTCCGTGACTGCACCTTGTTGGCAACCCAACTACCATCTTGTTTTATGTTCCTATTCGAAACATTTTATTATCTATGGTCACCCCAGGTAAGTGAAATAGTTAGACTGTTGGTTTTCTTAGTTTAAAGTTTGTGTTTTATATCACTTGTTGTTTCTTTTATTGATTTCTCGCATGTATTTTTGTGTGAGTTGATGACTATGTTGGCAAATTCAGTGGATAGAATGCAGTGATGGTTGTTGTCATTAATGGCAACAGTAGAGACAGTAGGATAAGAAGGATAAAATCTCAGGAGGAATAGTCTTGAAGAAAATGCGCACAGCAAGAGCTTAAAGAGGAAAAAGGAAGAAGAGTCAGTGACCGTTGGATCCCATCCAAATTTCCCGAAAGAACCAGGACCGTCAGATCAG
>ML776750.1:139138-155027 GCA_009831015.1 Picea engelmannii | reverse complement strand
ATCTTTACTCTTACTGTCCATATACTGTATGCTGCTTGATAACACATGAACAATTATTAATAATTGTTAAGAAGGTGTAAAATTGTTTAAGCTTATAAACAACTGATTCACCCCCCCTCTCAGTTGTATTAGTATTTCCAACAGACTAATACTCTCCTTTAAATTCATGACTGCAAACCATGGATTTAACCTTCTTTTATCCAACTACTAGAAGAAAATGTGTTGGTGGTTTTTCCCATGCACAATTTAAAACATTCTTGGTTTCTTCTAGTTGTAATCATGAGAAATGATCTAGTAATTATCTCTATATTTAAACAAAATATTGATTATCTCCTAGGTTAATGAAATGGCTATGTGTGAATGTTTTTAGACATATCGACCTATATCTAAGCTTAGGTTGATCGTTGCAATTAAAGAGTTGAAAATATTTGGAGAAATCTAAGCGCTCGGACAAACACCTTACCATTATCCCCAAAAACACCTATGCTATACTATATTCATTTATGATGGGCCTTCCTTATCACCGAACTTTCTAGATATTTTGTAAATCATGATTGCAACATGTGACATTTCTTGGTTTGCAGTCCAGGGTTTCATGGAAAGAAACAATAGTTACATGGATTTTTCTATGCATACCACACCTATCCTTCGCTCAGTTGGAGAAAATCAATATTCCAAGTGTGTAATGTAACAGGGTACCTTCAACTTATGCACATTTCGCTTGGCTTCAGGTATGTTTACCTGTCTCACTTTAAGACTTGTTGTCTTACCCTGCTCAGTCTTCGTTTTGGTGGATCTCACGAACTTGAACTCATTGTATTATGGTTCATTCCCGCTATGGCTCCTATATTAGTGCATAACCGAATGGCCCTAAGGTTTTTACTTACCCATGATTATACAACAAAGTTCAAACCCGTAATTATATAACAAAGACATGGTTTTGTGGGATGAATTCTGAGAAAACGATTATGAATTTTACAAAACCGTGAAAAACCCATCTCCAAAATGGGGTCATTTACCTTGCATGAGGGCAGTTTCTTTTGAAACAAATCGATTTCAGAGTTATGCCTCGTTTTCTAAGGAGAAACTTCTCAGAAAAATCTGTTTCGTTTGAGGGATTCCATTTCCCCTTTCCTCTTTATGGATTTGAAAGCCTGTAAGTTATTGGTCCTACCTTGAGGAATAAAAACCCCTCTGATAGGAATAACCAGTATCCTAAAACATATTTCAAGTCCTAGGAATTGTAATGGATTTCGGTCATGGCCATAGAGGTATTATGCCAACGTTCCATACTTGCAGATGTGTCTTTCTCAGGTTATGGCACAAGAAAAGAACCTATGTTTCAGACTACAAGTAACCCCTCCCAGTTCTGGAACAGGTATACTGTGAGGGTTGTTTTAATTAGATCCATAGGTATTACTAGGACATCCCTTACCTACAGGCTCAACTAAATCAAGTAATGGCTTGAAACTTAGTTTTGGAAAAGTAAAATGAGGATCTGAGAGATAAACACGGATTGAATTCACCCAGGGCCAACAAATGTTTCAGGAGGTCATGAGATGTTATTATAAAAATTCCACCAATTTCAACGCTGTTGTAAATTCAGAATTGTCTCATGTTTCCTTTTCAAAGTTTTAATTGGTAAACACTCTTCTTGGAATTCATGTTTGGATTGTTTAAATGATAACCGAATTTGTTTCCATTTGGTTTTATTTAGACTAGCCACAGAATCATAGATTCTATCACTTGTCTTTTAATTTAATTTATTTGATTGTTATCTAATCTAGATTTCATTTTTCTCTTTTCTCAGGTGTACAACAGATCAATGAGTAAAAGTTAAAAGAACAAGTTAATAGTTGGGAATACAACAAAATTGTAATTTTGTTTTTGAGAAACAGTTTCAAAATATTCGAATGATGTAACTATTTTTGAATAGCTATCTCAACAAACCTATCTTTATGGTTATTTTTTTTTGGTAAATACTTTATTAAAACAAATCTGTCTCTATCTTGTATGATATGAGAAACAGATTAGGAATTCGGTTTAAATAGCATTGCTTTCCCATGAATAAGGGCAAATTCTTTTGGGACCTGATGATGGACTTATAATTTTGATAAATATATGAAATGAAGTTTACTTTTTGGCTTTAGTCCTTCTATAGACTATACAATGTTATATATTGGCCTTCATTTATTTTCTGGGCATGAAACTTATCTGTATCGAATTAGATTTAGACTATTGTACATATATGTTTTTATGTTGTGCTTATTTCTCACATGGTCCATTATACATTGGTTATTATAATATCTGTAACTAATCGGCTATCTATACATTTTGAGTTTACATCGAATGTTGGATGGTTGATAATACCATTTTTTGGAGATTGAAGTTTATTTCATCTTCAACTTTTGAGAAATTTAAAGTTACATGAGTAAAAATTCATTTGTCTTTCTGTTTATCATAAATTGCTTTTGAAATACAAAAAATTTCCTAGAGTTTTTTTCTAGAAATGTCATTCTTTCTTCTTTCTATAGATTTATACTTGGCAACAGGTTAAGTGGAGCTTACCTTACGCAGAAAGATGAATATAATTTAGTACCTATTTCTCTACAACTGATCAAGATCAGGTTAGTAAGATTTCTTTCATTCGATATATTTATTTTATGGATGAATAACAATTAGATCATTCAACTTTAATGCTTTGTTCATTATAGTTACATCATTTTTAAATCTTATTCATTCATTTGTTGTTATTTGTTATTTATAGTGATAGAACGATTTCCTTTATTTTTGCATCTTATTTAACTTTGATTCATTAATTTAAATCATCATTTTCGCAAGTCTTTATTTAAACCTTGTAATTGTATATATCTATTGTATATAATATTACTATTAGTTAAGTAATCATATTAGTGTGTTGATTGATAGAATTATACATTTCGTTTGTTTTACATCTTTAATTATTTTAGAATCCTAGTTGGCTAATAGAGCCATAAAACCTACCAGGGTATATTATTCCAAACGTCTTGGATTAAATAGACAACCCCAGACCAGATCTTCCCTTCTCGTTGATGGTGTGTCGTAAATGCCCATCAACAAATGGTGCTAGAAGGAGGGCAGAGGTAAATTTAATGATTAAATGTTTTACCCCTCAGCCTCTCATAATTCCAGATTTATAAATTCTTCTTTTGTCTCATCTTGAAATGCACTAGAAGGCAAGCCAGACTGACAAGCTTGCCTTGCAGGAGTCCTTGTTTCATTTCCCATGGCTCCCCAAATTACTGTGTTGGAACATGATTTCCACTTCTCATTACTAGATATTCCCAACAAGACAATCTCTCGCTTCTCCAAACTCACCTTTGATGGTGGGGGGATGTATCTACAAAATACCATCTTAACAAGTTTTGGTGTAAATGCATCAAGCATGATATTTCTGATTTAAATGTTTTATGCAGATTGTTCGCTTTTACTTTCAGGGGTTAGATTAAACATTGGTTTGAGTCTTTTCCATAATATCACATTATTGATTGGATTGAATTTGTAGAGGGCTTTTTAGATGCTTTTGAAATCTATGATTACAATCGATTATGTGAAAAATTTCAGGCTGTACTAATCAATGACGATTTGTCTCCAGAGGTATTTTTAACAAGCATCCATCATGTTCTCTATAAATTTCATGTTGATGACATGTCATTTGTACTAAATCTCCTCTTTGATGTTTGTGCCCCTTTCATCCAACCATTTTCAATCATGAATGATGAATCAATCACAAATACTATCACTCAATTGTGAGAAGAATTTTGTTTGTAGGATGAGAGGAATCCATCGGAAAATTTTGAACAAGCAAGAGAGGTAGAATCTATTGAAAATGTTCTTACTGACAATCAAACTGGTTTTTCCCCCGAATCATTGTATATTCAGTCCTCGACTATCATGGAAGAATATTTGATGTTGGGTCAAGGTGAGTGTCCATATTCTTCTAACTCTTGCTCTAATAAGTACTTAAATTCAGTTATTGAAGAACACTTAGGTGACAAAAATGATCTTAAGCATTCTAACATTCCAATGAAACTGATTAGAGATATAAATCTGAAATTTGAAGAAGAAACTTTAAACCCTCATCCACAAATCATACCTTATCCATAGGAAATATTAGATGTTTGTCATGAAAGTTTTGATTTGTCTATCATACAGGAGAAAAATTTAGATGATCATATTATGTTGAAGGATTTATCACCAAAACAAAGATAAAGTATTAAGGAAAGTGAAGAGAAATGTCTTGAGAATACCATTGTTAAATATCTTAGCTCAAGAGAATATTTTCATGTGCTCATTTCTAATTCCTTTTACTCTTTATATCCCGATCTCTTCTTAGATTCTGGTGGATATGATACTTTACCCACAATATCTTACTCTTTACCATCACAATCACATCTTTTCGATATGCCAAGATTTGGTGAAATTAATTTTGAACATAACATTTATGAAGTCGGATTTGACGCTCTTTCACTTTCATCACTCGAACGGAAAAAAATATATGTTGCAAGATGATTTTACACGATTTATTTTTGAAAAAGATAATGCACTCATTCTTATGGAGATCAAATATTGTACATTGCATATTCATTCTTTGGTTGGTTCAAATTTTAATGATTATGCTTCACGTTTTGAAAAAATCCATCTCATCAAAGGAAGTGTTCAAACTAGTAATCTAATTGATGACATGAATCCTCTTATGATGTGTTCCCCATTGGCAGATCTGGTTCATCGAAGTCATAGTTTGCATCCTAATTTTTATGATAGGATCTTAGAATGGCTTGAGGATTCGTATCTAAAAAATCTTCATAATAAAGATAAATTTGTGCTTGCTTTGTTTCTACCTAAATATCTAGGAAGTAAGCATGCCATGATTTTTTTAGATCCTCCATATGAAGAAATTGATGAACACTAGGAGAATTGTTAGGAGGATGGGGCACTTCGGCCTTGGCTGATGGTTATGTCAGGTCCCCATAATATTGACAAGTTTTCCAAACTTACTTACACTCTTCCATGCAATTATGATCCATATCATGACAAGATTGCAGAATGGTTGGATGATTCATACATCTAGAAGTTTCAAAAGAATGGTAAGGTCGCACTTGCTTTGTTTTTAAATGAATACATAGGAGGTAAGCATGACATATTTATTTTGTATCTGCAAATACTACATTCTTTTATTTTGATTTTCGACTTTCTATGCCTTGCAGGATTGAAGATGCTCTTGTGGCTACACTGGAAATACGATTTTACTTAGTGTTTTGATCTATGTAGAAGTTAGAGTAGGTGTAGAAATATAGTCCTTTTGGGTTTTTCTTGCCTTTTCACCTTTTCCTTTGAATAATGAAGTTATGAAGGCACGTGGGTATACAAAGAGAACCATCGTTTGAATGTTGTCAGGGAAGTCTTCTTTCAATTCCTTTCTTTTTCCTTTTCGTAGTTGTCTTGATTACATGTTTTTTTTTCAAAACTTGGCAGCATCATGCAATGATTTTGGATATTATGAAGCATTAATAAAGAGATTAGGGATTTGATCTTAGTTTTACTCTAACAAACATAGCTTTCCACTGCACGTAATTGCACTCATCCTGGTTAAGGATTTTTCTGTGACTTTTAATAATAAGCTTGGTCAAAATGATGTATCATGCATCACTATCTTAAGAAAAGAACCCGCCTATATGCACAAATCCAAACTTTGTAGTTATTCCTTTTGATCCTCATTCTCTATGAGAGGTTGGCTTGGTTTTGTTTTTGGTCAAATTATTTTTTAAAGTGATCTTTTGCTATTTCGATTTTGTTTGTTTTTATGTACTTTTGATTTTGAATCCCATTAATAAAATCTGATTCGGTTTGCTGTGTGTTTTTTTTTTGTTTTCTTTGATTGCTTTGATTGAATTTTCTTCTTGTCTATATTTTTGAATCAATATATTTCCGATCAAAGAACGATTGTTGAAGGAAACATTCATTTCAAGGCTTATGTTTTTAAAAGAAATTTGAAATAGTTCAAATAGTTTATGATGTTAAGGTTCAACTCAGATAATTGATTTGTAATGCAGTTGAGTGCTATGAAATACAAAATGATCTTTGTCAAAGTATTACCCCTGAAATGTGTCAAAATCTTTGGGAATTATAATTATCTTTAGACTTTTTACACCGTCCCCGTTCTTAAAAGATCACTTTTAAGTGCTTCCCCATTCTCTAGATGATTTCTTAATTGAAATCTAAAATATCTAAACCATGATAAAACTTCCAGTACTGAAATCAAATAAATAGTGATCAATAATATAAATGTCCTATAATCAATCTCCAGTATCACCCTGACCTCTTTGTCATTTACAAAATCTCTAAATTATATCATTATAAATTATGTAACAGGGTTGAAAACACTTAAGTGTGGGAAATGTGTGTAAACCCGTCGGGCTACTGAATAGGCCTGCAGGTAGCGAGTAAATAAATGCATGATACCAAGGCAACTTTGTCAGAGTACTAAATAGGCTTGCTCGCAACAGAGCAATGCCGGGTTCGAGAGATAGAAGGTATGTGATTATAATTTAACTTTCTACATGAGTATATATCATGAATAGAAAACTATTGGATGGGATTAAAGTACTTGAGTGGGTTAAATGACATCCCTGTCGAGGCTATAAATGCATGTTGGCAGCAATGGCTCTGTCAGTGGTATTGAAGTCATTTTTATAATCATCATTACCCTTAAATAAACACACTTTTGGGCTACAATCCTTTGTAAAAGCATTTATTCTTCTTTTCTGATTATAATCATGGTAATATTTTATAAATCTGAGCTAATATTAATATTGTGTGATCTAAAAGGGAATTTGTTTCAAACCAGCTTAAAAACCATCTACAAGTCTTGTTCTTCTTTCCTGAGATGAAAGTTTCATAGTTCAGAGATAACTGCTTTGCCAAGTGATTCACCATTTGTTGGCAACCCAACTACCATCTCGTTTTATGTTCCTATTCGAAACATTTTATTATCTTATGGTCACCTCGGGCAAGTGCAATAATCAGACTATTGGTTTTCTTAGTTTAAAGTTTGTGTTTTATGTCACTTGTTGTTTCTTTTATTGATTTCTCGCGTGTATTTTTGTGTGAATTGATGACTGATACTCTCCTTTAAATTCATGACTACAAATCATGGATTTAACCTTCTTTCATCCAAAACTACTAGAAGAAAATGTGTTGGTGGTTTTTCCCATGCACAATTTAAAACATTTATGGTTTCTTCTAGTTGTAATCATGAGAAATGATCTAGTAATTATCGTTATATTTAAACAAAATATTGATTATCTCCTAGGTTAATGAAATGGCTATGTGTGAATGTTTTTAGACATATCGACCTATATCTGAGCTTAGGTTGATCGTTGCAATTAAAGAGTTGAAAATATTTGGAGAAATCTAAGCGCTCGGGCAAACACCTTACCACTATCCCCCAAAAAACCTATGTTATACTATATTCATTTATGATGGGCCTTCCTTATCACCGAACTTTCTGGATATTTCGTAAATCATGATCACAACAGGTGAGATTTCTCGGTTTGCAGTCCAGGGTTTCGTGGCAAGAAACAATAGTTACATGGGTTTTGTTGTGTAGACCACACCTATGCTTCACTCAGCTGGAGAAAATCAATATTCCAAGTGTGTAATGTAACATGGTACCTTCAACTTATTCACATTTCGCTTGGCTTCAGGTATGTTTACCTGTCTCACTTTAAGACTTGTTGTCTTACCCTAATCAGTCTTCATTTTGGTGGATCTCACGAACTCGAACTCACTCTATTCTGGTTCATTCATGTTGTGGCTCCTGTAGTAGTGCAGAACCAAATGGCCCTGAGGTTTTTACTTACACATGATTATACAATATATTTCAAACCCATAATTCTGTAGTAGTGCAGAACCAAATGGCCCTGAGGTTTTTACTTACACATGATTATACAATAGATTTCAAACCCATAATTGTGTAATAGAGACATGATTTTTTGAGATGAATTCTGAGCAAACAGTTATGTATTTGACAAAATCGTTAAAAACCCATCTCCAAATCGGGGTCATTTACCTTCCACAAGGGCATTTTCTTCCGAAAAAAAATTGATTTCAAAGGTATGCCTCATTTTCTAAGGAGAAATTTCTCAGAAAAATCTGTTTCATTTGAGGAATTCCATTTCCCCTTTCCTCTTTGTGGATTTGAAAGCCTAACAGTTATTGGTCCTACCCTGAGGAATAAAAACCCCTCTGATAGGAATAACCAGTATCCTAAAAAATATTTCAGGTCCCGGGAATTGTAATGGCTTCCGGTCATGGGCACAGAGGTATTATGCGAATGTTCAATACCTACAGATGTGTCTTTCTCAGGTTATGGCACATGAAAAGACCCCATGTTTTAGACTACAAGTAACCCCTCCCATATCTGTAACAGGTATACTGTGAGGGTTGTTTTAATTAGATTGAGAGGTATTACCAGGACATCCCTTATCTAGAGGTTCAACTAAATTAAGTAATGGATCGAAACTTATTTTTGGAAAAGGAAAATGAGGATCTGAGAGCTAACCTCCGATCGAATTTGCCCAGGGCCAACAAACATTTCAGGAGGCCAGAAGATGTTATTATAAAAATTCCACCAGTTTCAACGTTGTTGTAAATTCAGAATTGTCTCATGTTTCATTTTCAAAGTTTTAATTGGTAAACACTCTTCTTGGAATTCACGTTTGGATTTTTTAAATGATAACTAAATTTGTTTCTATTTGGTTTTATTTAGACTAGCCGCAAAATCATAGATTATGTAGCTTGTCTTTTAATTTATTTTATTTGATTGTTAGCTAATCTAGATTTCGTTTTTCTCTTTTCTCAGGTGTACATGAGATCAATGATCAAAAGTTAAAATAACAAGTTAATAGTTGGGAATACAACAAACTATAGAAATTTCAATACAAATTAAGTATTTCCTGTGATTCTCCTGATCTAACAATTATACGCCATTGTTAAATAAAAAATCTCTTCTACTATTATTCTTGTGGAAAATTAAACCATTATCACAACCACAATCACAAAGTGAATTATCAAGAACACATAACACATAAGTTTTTACCAGGAAAGCGTAAAGATAAAAAACCCACTATCATATATTATGTATATCATGAATCATGAAACAATCTCATACAAAACTCTAATCCAAGAGCTCTCAGTACAATACAATTGTTTCACACTGTCATACACAAATCAACAAATACATGTGCCAATTCTCCATGTCCAGACAGCCCGCCTCCTCTACACAATCTCTGCAATTCAAATTCTCACAATGATTACAAATTGCCTAGTTTGCACATGCTCATAAGCATGTCCACTACATGTGTGATCAAATCACAACTGATAGCCAAACTATCCCTTTTACCTGTTATCTCAACTGGGTCTCCACTGGATCTGACATGCATGTAGTTAACCATGGTGAATCTTCAGTTGCATGTGAGTTCACTGAGCTACTAAACTCTCACTAATGCATGTTTAGTTACAACTAGTATAACTGATCTTAACTCACTTAACTACACTTATAGTTATGTTACAAATCCAACTCACTCAGTTATGAATGAAATAATAGATTAATATTTATTGTCTAATTTATTTAAGGGAAAAATAAATTAGACACACATTTCTTGTTGACTTTTCAACACTCCCTCTCAACAAGAAAGGGATTATCCTTTACCGCAATCCTGTCTCTGTGATATTTGAATTTGCTCCTGGTGAGCACCTTCATTAGAATGTCTTCATCCTGATCTTCCATAGGAATGTACTGAAGCAACATGTTCTTCCACTACACACAATCTCTGAGATGATGATACCGGATATCTATATGCTTAGATCTGTCATGAAACACATGATTAATTGAGAGTTTAATGCAAATCTGATTATCACAATAAATCACTGTTGGATCTAAATGAGAACCAAACAAACCAACCAAGATCTTCCTTATCCAGGTAGCCTCACATCCAACTTGACTTGTTGTCATGTATTCCGCTTCCGCTGAACTAAGTGCCACAGATCTCTGATTTCTATTGTACCAAGAAACAATTGTAGATCCGATACTAAATATCCCCCCTGATGTGCTCTTTTCGTCTGTTGGGCTGCCCGCCCAATCTACATCCGTGAAGCCATGCAACTTCACCTCATCCATCTTTCTGTACCATAATCCATACTCATATGTTCCCTTCAGATATCTCAGGAGATGCTTACCCACCTTCCAAAAGAGTTTGGTAGGCTTAACCATCGCTTGACATAGTTGGTTAACTGCGTAGAAAATGTCCGGTCTCATGTTCACTAAATACATTAGAGAACCCACTAACTGTCGATAGACAATAGCATCCAGTTCTTCTCCAGAAGTAGCATCCTCTTTCCTCTAGTTTCCCGAAAGAGGAGTATCCATAGGTTTGCAGCCCTCCATGTGAAACTTACCTAGTATCTCTCTTTCATACTTTCCTTGAGACACAAAAAGTTCACCATCTTGCTGCCATATTTCCAATCCAAGGAAATAATGAAGAAGGCCCAAATCCTTCATCTCAAACTCCTTTGCAAGGTCATCCTTGCATGAGTGTATCAAATGCTCATCACCAGTCAATATTAAATCATCAACATCAAGTACAATGATTAAAATCTCACCCTCCACCACAATTTAGTATAGGTTTTCATTTGCTTCACTTTTGGTGAAGCCCAATCCGGTGAAATAGCTATCTATCTGAGTGTACTAAGCATGGGGTGCTTGCTTCAACCCATACAGTGATCTCTTGAGTTTGCACACATGCGAATCTCTGTCAAAGGTATCAAAACCTTCTGGTTGTTCAATGTACACTTCTTCCTCAATGATCCCATTGAGGAACACAATTTTAACATCCATTTGATGAATGCACCAACCCATCTGTGCTGAGAGTGCAAGGATGGATCTTATGGAAGAGTACCTTGCGACAGGTGCAAAGGTCTCATCATAATGTATCCCCTCAATCTGTGAGAAGCCCCAGGCCACAAACCTGGCCTTGTATTTCTCCACACTCCCATCAACAGCTTTCTTTACCTTGTAGATCCATCTCGAACCTACCACTGATTTATCAATCAGTCTTGGGACAATATCCCATACACTGTTTTTGACAATGGAGTCATAATCCTCTACCATAACATCAACCCAAGTGGGGTCATGCACTGCTTCTTGAAAGGAAGATGGTTCAGTCACAATACATTTTCTCATGAGAGCCATGTATCTAGTAAATTGATCAGGATACTGTCTCTGTCTACATTGTGAAGTAGGGTCTCCTACATTCTGTGCAACATCTAGTCTCAATCTGTTAGCTTCCGTGGTGCGCTTTCTTCCATTTCTGATGGATGGCTCTACTTGAGTGGTTTCCTCCACTCCATGAAACTCCTCATGTGGTTGATCCACATCTTGAGACTCATCTTTGGGAACCAACAGTTCCTCTTCTGCATGCAATTCTAGCTCCCTCTCAAGTGACAACCGCATGGCTTTCCCCTCATCGAATTTTATATCTCGTCGCATAATAGTCATCTTACTGTTTGGAAAATAAACAAAATAATTATGGGGTGTTTCTATGTACCCCAAAAATATCCCAACTTCAACAATTTGTTCCAACTTCTTCCTGGCATCCTTGGTCACATGCACATAAACATATGAGCCAAAAAATTTAAAATGAGAAACATCAAGTTTCTTAACAGTAAAAGCTTCTTCAGGTGTACTCATGCCAAGTAATCTATGAGGAAAATGGTTCTACACATAAACCACAGTATTGCATGCTTCTGCCCACAAATGCATTGGTAGGCCCTGATCATGCAACATTTCTCATGCTGCACCCATTATCGTTCTGTTCTTTCTCTCTGCGACCCCATTTTGCTGTGGGTTATGAGGTGCTATGAGTTCTCTTCGAATTCCTTCTCTGCTGCATAAGTGTTTGAATTCGTTAGGGATGTATTCTCCACCATTATCACTCCTTAGAGCCTTCACTTGCTTCCCCGAATCTTTCTCCACCAGTGATTTAAACTCACAGAACTTTGAGAATGTTTGATCCTTCTTCTGCATGAAGAATATCCAGCATTTACGAGAAAAGTCATAAAAAAAAATAACATAATACCTATGTTTTGTTGTTGAAGCAACCGATAATGGTCCACACACGTCCGTGTGAATTCTCTCCAGGATCATCAAAGCATGGTTCTCCTTTTCATGAAAGGTGGAATTTACATACTTCCCGAGGGTGCACCCCTTGCACTGATCTAACTAAGCAAGTGTTCCCCTTAGAACTCCAGTAGATATTTGTTGCATGATCTTCAAGGCTCCATGATGAAGATGGCCCAATCTCTTGTGCCATAATTTTCCCTCATCCCGGCTCACCACTTTTTCTGCCTTGCCTATCATGGCACTGTAGCCATCTACCTCCAGCATGTAGAGATTCTTAACTCGAATCCCTATCTTCTTGACTTGACCTGTTTCTTTATGTCGCAGGTAGGATTTTCCACTACTAAAAACAACATCATAGCATCTGTCCTCCAACATTGCAACTGAGACCAAGTTTTTCTTCAGACCTGGAACATGCATAACATTTTTCAATTGAAATGGTTTACCTGACTCCCTCTGAAAGGTAATGGTACCAATACTAGTTGCACTGAATCATCCATCATTTCCCATCTCTATATGCATTATGAGATCTTTCTCCTCCAAGTCAATGAAAGAATCTTTATCTCCCATCATGTGGAAGGAAGCGCCACTATCCAAATACCACACCAATCTTGATTCACTTGAAGCCATGCATGTGATCAAAGCGAAGTCAAGTTCAAATTGTGAGACAAGAGCCTCACCAGTTGCAGATCCAACAACCATCTTGTTTTTCTTCTTTTGTGGACAGTTAGTATGTTCGTGATAGTGAAAACACTTCACTTTGGACAAATCCAACTTCTTGACTTTAGTCTCGGATTTTGGATGGAATTTCTTCCCTTTCCCTTTCCTTGCCTTGACAGTCAAAGCACAATCCTCTTCATCATCACGCTTTGATGAAGATCCATCTCTGGTGTTCCGCTTGAACTCCTCTTGCACTAGATCTGACCATAGTCGTTCCCAATCCGAAATTTTTTCCCTTCCATTGATAGAGTCTTGATAACTGTGCCAACTCTTGGGAAGTCCTAGGAGTGCCAAACTCACCAAATCATCAACAACGACTATTATTCCCACACTTCCAAGCTCATCCCGACATTGGACAAACTTCTTGAGATACTTTGGAATGGTGTCTCCCTTTTCCATCTTGATCTTCCTGAGTTTATCTTTGAGCGCCAATTTCCTATGGTCGCTATTGTTTTGGAACAGATCCGTCAAAACCTTCCACATTGCATGTGGTGTGGTTTTCTCATGGAGACTTGAGACAATGTGGTCTCGTACTCCCTCCAATAGAATCCTTCTCTCCTTTGCCACTTTCTTTTTCCATGCATCAATATTTGCAGTATTTGTCGCATCTGACTTAGGAACATCTCTGTCAATGTAATCCTTCAAGCCATTGTCTTTGAGTACTACCTCCATCTTGTCCTTCCAAGCAATGTAGTTAGAGCTTCCCTTGAGTGCATAATCCAACCTCAAGCCATTGAAAGACATTTCGATCTTGAATCAACTGTCGCACCAAGAAAATCTTGCAAATTCGAATGTTATCCAACCACCAAAACTCAACTGCTGCAACTTCTCTTTCCATGGGAGGTTCACACCCCACCTGAGAGTAGCCTGAGGGAAGTTCACACCCTGCATGTGTATAGCCTACGAAATTGCCTAGGAATTTCTCACCCTGCCTGTGTATAGCCTGCGAACTTGCCTAGAAGGTTTGCACTGTAATGCACGGTAGGGTGAGGGGAGTTCACACATCTCCCTTGAGCATCCTGTGAGAATGCTCAGGAAGTTCGCACCTTGCCTTTGAGTAGGGTACGAGAATTTCTTCTTTGAGAACTAAGTGTAGTCTACAGTACTAAAGTTCTCACCCTACTAGAGATGATACTTGCGAGAATGAAATTATATTTGCACCTCACTTCCGTGGCTCCGTGGCCTCCATGGCTCTGATACCATGTAGAAATTTCAATACAAATTAAGTATTTCCTGCGATTCTCTTGATCTAACAATTATACACCACTGTTAAATACATAATCACTTCTACTATTATTCTTGCAGAAAATTAAACCACGATCACAACCACAATCACAAAGTGAAATATCAAGAACACATAACACATAAGTTTTTATCGGGAAAGCGTAAAGCTAAAAACCCCACTATCATATATTATGTATATCATGAATCATGAAACAATCTCATACAAAACTCTAATCCAAGAGCTCTTAGTACAATACAATAATTTCACACTGTCATACACAAATCAACAAATACATGTGCCAATTCTCCGTGTCCAGACAACCTGCCTCCTCTGCACAATCTCTGCAATTCGAATTCTCACAATGATTACAAATTTCCTAGTTTTCACATGCTCATAAGCATATCCACTGCATGTGTGATCAAATCACAAATGAGAGCCAAACTGTCCCTTTCACCTGTTATCTCAACTGGGTCTCCACTGGATCTGACATGCATGTGGTTAACCGTGGTGAATCTTCAGTTGCATGTGAGTTCACTGAATTACTGAACTCTCACTAGTGCATGTTTAGTTACAACTAGTACAATCGATCTTAACTCACTTCACTACACTTATAGTTTTGTTACAAATCCAACTCACTCAGTTATGAATGAAATAATAGATTAATATTTATTGTCTAATTTATTTAAGGGAAAAATAAATTAGACACATGTTTCTTGTTGACTTTTCAACACAAACTTGTAATTTCATTTTTGAGAGACAGCTTCAAAATATTCGAAAGATGTAACTATTTTTGAATAGTTATCTCAACAAACCTATCTTTATGGTTATTTTTTTTTGGTAAATGCTTTATTAAAACAGAGTTGTCTCTATCTTGTATGATATGAGAAACATACTAGGAATTCGGTTTAAATAACACTGCTTGCCCAGGAATAAGGGGAATTATTTTGGGACCCAATGATGGACTTATCATTTTGAGAAATATATGAAATGCAGTTTACTTTTTGGCTTTAGTCCTTCTATATACTGTACAATGTTATATATTGGCCTTAATATATTTTCTGGGCATGAAACTTATCTGTATCGAATTAGCTTTAGACTATTCTACATCCATGTTTTTATGTTGTGCTTATTTCTCACATGGTCCATTATTCATTAGTTATTATAATCTTTGTAACTAATCATCTATCTATAAATTTTGAGTTTACATTGAATGTTGGATGGTTGATAATACCATTTGCTGAAGATTGAAGTTTATTTCATCTTCAACTTTTGAGCAATTTAAAGTTACATGAGTAAAAATTCATTTGTCTTTCTGTTTATCATAAACTACTTTCGAAATACAAAAAAAATCCTTGAGTTTTTTCTAGAAATATCATTCTTGCTTCTTGCTATAGATTTATACTTGGCAATAGGTTAAGTTGAGCTTACCTTACGCAGAAAGATGAATATAATTTAGTACCTATTTCTCTACAGCTGATCAACATCAGGTTAGTAAGCTTTCTTTCATTTGATTTATTTACTTTATAGATGAATGATGATTAGATCATTCAACTTTAATGATTTTTTCATTATAGTTACATCATTTTTAAATCTTATTCATTCATTTGTTGTTATCTGTTATTTATAGTGATAGAACGATTTCCTTTATTTTTGCATCTTATTTAACTTTGATTCATTAATTTAAATCGTCATTTTTGCAAGGCTTTATTTAAACCTTGTAACTGTAT
>ML776750.1:72427-108824 GCA_009831015.1 Picea engelmannii | reverse complement strand
CATAGATTGAAGAAAGAAGACGTCCTAGGCCTAATTTGTTTTACACCTAGGGTTTGGCTTCTAGGGTTTGAAAAGCCTTGTCCCCAAGCAACACTTTTCAGCCATAGATCTATGTTTTATAGCTAGCCGTTTTGCCAAAGAGTATTAAGGAAAGAGGGAGGAGCATGAGGCCTAGCTTTAGCTACACCAGAATGAGCCTCCTCTCTTTAGGGTTTTGATTTGGTGGCCCTGCCATTGCAGCACCATCAAACCTAACCTTCCTATCCTTAGGTTTAAGTCTCTCCAAGCTATTAGTCTTTCTCCATTTGACTCCATTAACCCAAGGCACTAGTCTAAACCTAAAGCATTGAGCTCTTAGTTCTCAAAACAATCTTTCAAAACCCTCTCAATTGTGAAAACCTACTAACCTTAACGTCTTGCTAACCCTAGTTTAGATGATGACGTCTTGGCCTCTTTGAACCTTGATTGGTCTAAAATTTGTGGCTTAGACATCCCTTGATAGCCATAGAGGTATTAATCATTTTCATTGGTCAATTTAGCAAAACGTCCACCTCTTTGACTAGCTAACCTAACCCTAACCAGCAACAATATAGGTGACGTCACACTTATTTTGATCTTTGTTTGGCTCAAAACATTGTGATATTCTCACCCTGTTTAATAGACTTTGAGTTATTGATTATTTTCATAAGATTATTTGACAAAATGTTTTCCTCATTGTCTTCAAAATTAACCTAATAATAGGGCTGACGTCACCCTCAAAATTGTATAGTGACGCAGCAACAATATTTATAAATGAGCAGATTTATGATATTTATTGCATTGTGATAATACAAGGATTTGATTTTATACATTGAATGCCAATATCTCTTGTGTCTTTATTGAAGAAGTGACATAAAATATAACTTTTAATTGCAATCATTGACTTCGTCAATAATTACTTTCATTAAGCCCGCAGGGGTGTAGACCGATTGGCAAGTGTCGTGTAAATGGAAGGAACTATGTAAAATGAGGTCTCAAGGTCGATTCTCACCCCGATTTACTCGGAGGGCGTGCTTGCAGGCTGTGCATTTCTCCCTAGGGTTTATAAGGCAGCCAGCAGGATTCGACCCCGTGTCACGCGAGTACGATACTGTCGTTGTTACTGATTCCCCTAGTATAATAATAATAATAATAATAATAATAATAATTACTTTCATTAATGCTCATATGTATTAAAGATAGTCATTGATATTCTGAAGTACTAACCACTGCAGCACGTTTTAGTTTCTTTTGACTTGTCTCGCAAACATGTGCCTTTGTCAGTGGAATTACCTTCTTTGAACTATCCATTTGGCAATAATCTGTGAAGGGAGAATCTTACCTTAATCTTGGACCTCTTACACCCTGATCCTTTTCCTTCAGAACCCCAGATTACTAGGGACGTCTCCCTTGGGATTAGCCACCCTAAATAGAAAGAGCTCCCCATCGAGGTGACAGTGGGTGGGGAAGTTCTTATTATTCCAGTTTGAGCCTTGACTCCAAGCTACTTAAACCTTTCCTACAAACTGAGCGATAACATGGTGCATGCACCTATACTTGTGCATAGTTTCATCCACTAATTATGGAATGAATTACCTTAATATGGGGGACATCCTCCTAATGTGAAAAACCCTCCCAATCCAATTGTGCCTAATTATGGGGGAAATCCTAATCCAACAAACCAAAATTAGGTTCCCAATCATTCTGCCAAGTAAGGTAAGAATCCTTAATCATCAGAAAAACCACCCTTGTTCACTGCATGGGATCTATGGACATTACACTCATCATTGCCCATTATTACCTATGGTAAGTTTTGTGTTGGAAAAAGCAACTAAGCATTATTTTTCCATTGCCTCCTTGGGTCCAATGAGTATTGAACCTACTCATCCTCCTATTTATCAACCCATGGTGTTACAAAATGCCTTCCCATTGCAAGGGTTGGTAACACCATATTCAATGAAACCTCGTCCCAATCAACCATCTACATCTAATCCTCCTGGAAATCTATTTTTCCAAAATATATATTTTAATTCGATGTATGTTAACCTTAAAATGTGATGACATCACTATGATATGCCACTTGAACTTACCCATTTTGATAACGAAAACAAACCACTCTTTCTTAATGACCCCTAAAAAATTCCACAATTTTGTTTTTCATTATACTCCAAAGGTACCAAAGGTGTCTTTGTATCATACTGCTCATAACCCTCATGCAAGGGAAACACATAAATATAATGTTGTGGATGAATTGGCATAGTCCTCCATTGCCATGTATACCCTTAGGGTACTTTACAAGTACCCCATGCACAAGAAGTCCTTGATCACATCTTTCGGTGCAATAAAACATTTTGTTGCTCGATTGATTACCTCCAACTCATATTGGAAAGATCCTCATCTTCCTTCTTCAATTTTATTTTAGGTATAGGTATCCATCAAGAACCTAATTTTCCATTGATGCATAATTGATGAGGGTTCTTCCACATGTATCATTTCCACACATGTTTGGAATAATATATATCTCTAGAGTTGATTCAATGACTCGTGTCACTTCGTGCATATGATGTTCATCCTTCTAAACCACAAGAAATTTTGTAAAATGTTCATGTTGAACTTGATAGTAATATTGACTTGATTGATATTTAGGTTGTTGATACCCATCTCAATTACAACATTCTATTAGGACAATGTTATATGTATTCCATAAAAACTATTGCATCAACAATATTTCTTCTCGTGGTGTTTCCCCATCAAAAAAATATCATCACTCTGTATCAAGTTACACCATCTCCCCATCTAGTTTTGAATCCTATTAAACTTGTAAATACATTGTTAGTACCCATCTATAACTAGTTCAGGAATCAATTCCTCAAACTCATGCCAAAGAAATAAAAATAATGCAGAGGGAAAGAACAATAAATATTGGGGTACCAAACCTCCAGAGTCAATTGTGACCACTTAGACCAACACACCTAAAAATATGTTCATCCTTGAGCCCATTTTGATGTCAATGACCACACTACCCAGTAGTTCTTGGAGCTCCCAAAATTGTGACATATGCTTTACCCTACATGATAGATCTTTGATAAACCCATTCTATTGGTTTATATCACTCTCCTAAAATCTACAAAGTAATGAAATAAAGTTTTCATTTTTTTTTTAAATAATACAAGGCCATCGGATATCCGACGCCCAGAAATTTGCATCCTTCAGAAACTCCATAGGTCTGATGCCATATGGAGGCGGATATCCAATGACATTGTGATAGGAAGATCCAACTCCATGAAGATTTTGTCTGACGACCATGCCATAGGTCTGATTCCCCTATGAAGTCAGATATCCAATGCATATGGTGCAGGATAATCGATGTCCCAACCACTGATCCAATGGTTATGGAGGTAATATATTCGAAAAAAATAAGAGCAAGATGCTCGACAAACCAAGCATTGATTCATGGTTGTGGACGTCGGATAACCGACCTCTGCTATTGTGTGTCTAATAACCAACCACGTCCCACCGACAATTAAACAAAAAGAGTTATGTCGAATGTCAGATGCGTGATTGTCGAATTTTAGAAAAATCAGCCATCGTATTTTGGGTACAAATTTAGTTGTGAAACCTTTTCCCCAGTAGCCAAAATGAATTCCATCCACCTTGTTCTAGCCCTTGCTATCTCACATAAATGGGATGTTAAATTTTCCTTCTTGCATGGGGATTTGCAAGACGAAATATACATGGAATAACCTCCTCACTAATATGTTTAGAATGACTCCAGCCTTGTTTGTTTCATTAAGAAATCTCTTCATTGTCTTAATCAAGCTCCTCGAGATTGGTATGCCAAAATGGACAAATTTCTTCTTGACACCATCTTTTCTATATGTCATTGTGATCATAATGTCTATACTAAGAAAGTAGGAAACCATGTCATGATACTTGTTCTTTATGTTGATGACCTTATCCTCACTGGTAGTGACCCTACAATTTTAACCCATGTGAAATCTATTCTTAAAAATAAATTTGAAATGACAAAATTAGGCTATTTTCATTATTTCCTTGGCCTCCAAGTTTTGCAAACTAAGAAATGTATTTTCCTTTCCAAGTCTAAGTGTTGGACATGCATTTTGAATAAATAAGTTTTGAGGGTATGTGCAAAAGAAGGAAGAAAAGCAGATAGGCGTGAAAAAGTAGGAAGAACAACAGTTAGGAAGGAAAAGTAGCATGCAGGCGCAAAGGAAGGAAAAGTAGGATGCAGGCACAAAGGCAGGAAAAGCATGCATGAACCAGGAGGATTTTTGGGAATGAGTTGTCATGATTTGTAATATGATTTTTATCCCTATTTCGATGCATAAATATGTAATGGGTTTGGAAATAATAGGCTATTGAGAATGAGAGATTAGGTTGCCTATGTGAGAGAGTCTATGTTTGAGGCTTTAGAGATATTTTGTGGAGGTAGGCCCTCACTACAAAGTAGCTAGGGAGGTCTAGGTAACATAGCATGTTATATCTATTGTAAGAATAGTGTGTAGGCCTGAGAGGATTATGAAATGAAGAATAATGTAGTAGCCAGTCATTGTGGACATAGCCCAAGGATTGGGTGAACCACATTAAATCTTGTGTCTGAATGTGTCCTTTTATGTGGTTTCTCTTGGATGATACATTTATGCACAATTAGTATAAATCCGTTTACTATATGATTGATGCCCATTAATAATGGATGTTTCAATGTATGGTTTATGTTGCAATCTGCATTATCATGGTGTTTCATAATAAATTTTATTAATTAATCAAAGGATATTAGATACAAAATATGGAACACATGGTATATGAGTAGTAATGGACATGTTGATAGCCTCACATCCTCTCATCCTTTCAGAAACTTGGTTCCTGCAGCCCCAGTAGATACCTCGGGTGAGACTTCACTTGCATGAAGGTGTTGGCAGCATGCCAAAGTGGAAAGAAGGATGATCGTGGGGAAATAAAGCGTGCAGAAAGGAAAGTGACACCTAGAAGGAAGCACAACACACATGTATGCAAGAAAGCGTGCACAAGGGAAGCGACAGATGGAAGAAGGAACAACACGCGTACATGAGAGGAAGACCTAATGTCGGTAGGGTTAGGGTTTTTGGGAATGCTTTGTAAATGGATGAAGAGCCCAAAATGTATAAATATAGATGCATAGGTATCATAGGGGGTTCAAAGGGTTCATATTGTTACTATTGTTTTTGGTTGTTAGTTCGGATTTTGTATTGTTCCATCACAAAGATATACGAGTCAATGCAGATTGTAATGTTGCGATGTACTATTTTGTAAGTTGTTGAGATAGAGGAGATGAGAGAAGGTATATCTTGAGGATTAGATCACATGTTGAGGAGCCTGGTGCGATCTAGTTTACCTCATATAGATCTTACCCATCAGAGAGGAATTGTAAGTGCACGACGATGTAGACGCAAAACCACCATAATAAAATAGATAAGAGACAAATATTTATGGACGTATCCCAAGAGGGGGTGAACCACAGTAATATGTGTGTACTGTGATGAATGCATACATATCTTTGTCATATTTTCAGTAGTTAATTATTGTGCTTAATGAATGAACGGGTTATTATATTGCTTGGTTAAATGCTATTGTGATATTGAGGAAATAAGCTATGAAGGTTAATACATAGTTGGGAATAACACTAGGTTGCAATCACAAGTTATAATAAATGGTTTAGAATACAGATCCCATATCTCATGCTCAATCCCAGGCTATAAACACCTAAGTCTTACAACCACCCATTTAAAGCTATCTCGGGTGAGACTGCGCAACGCATTTTGTGCGCTGTGTTGCCATCTGGTTTACCAAGAGAGCCAATAGTTTTAGAGGCTTTTTTGGAAACCTGAAATACATGAACCCTGGGTCAATAAGCTTATATTAGAATAGAGGAAGAGTAATAAACCAACAAATGGTTTTGTTTCCATTGGTAGGAACATGAGGGGATTGAGTGGATGAGATAAGCCAGATATTTGTTGGAGGCAGATCAAGAAAAGGTTAGGGTAGAGACCAATGAGCCATTAGAATGGAATGTTGAGACCATGGAATCCCACAAAAGAAGAGATTGAAAGCTGGTTGAGAACCAAAGAACTAGAGTTTGCACAGAAAGACAATAGAAACCCTAGAATCACACCTCGTAAATATATGGACAAATACGTGTTTACTGATTTACACAAAGTCTTTTTCTTTGATTTTCCACATCTACTGCAGGAGTGGATACTAAGGTTGAAGAATAACCACATGACAAATTGGATTTGACAGTTAGATTGGACCCCAGTATAGATTGTGCAGTTACAATAGGTGAGCAACAAATTCACCCACACAATGGAATTTTTGCTTGACAGTATTGTGGAAGGCTTCATAACAGAGTTTGTAGTCGACACAACAAATTCATACATCACAGCAGAGCAAGAATTCCTACTCAGACCTCAAGGAAGGTACATTCGATCACTGTATACTTCTATTAAGATACTGCTATATAACAAAGGTGTAATGACAATGGAATTAGACAGCTAAAATTCCCTGCGTGCATGGGGGAAGGGGGGAAGCACTGACATAGAGAGGAGAAATGGAAGGAGGTAAGGATAAGGGAAAGAAGGAGGAACCCTTGGACCCGATCATGATGGATGACAACCAGATCTGGTGGATCTTGGAGACAACTAGAAAGACGCATAGCAGAGAACCCTACCAATACAAGGTGAATACCAAGAAGAGAGCTATAGCCGTGAGGGAAGGCTTGGTGAGTGATGAGGAAGAGGTAGAGGATATCCGGGTTGTGGAGAAGATTGAGGAAATCCTGCGCGAAAAATATGAGAAGAAGATGAGAGGTCCAAGAGCAGGAGGAGAAGGAAGCCATCCTATCCATATTAATGTCAGTGTGGAACCCATAAACCCATGTCCGACTAATAAACCGAAGAGAACACCATCATTTAGAAAACCGAAGTTCAGAGGAAGTCTGACAACATGAAGTACACCTACATAAGAAACAACAACTAGAGGAGCTAGTTCAGGAAGCACTAGTCAAGTATCTACACCACGCGGAGGAGGTAGTAGTTCAGTATTCAGAATGACAGGACACAATCCCACCATCATGTTACCAGAGTTTCAAGGAGATGCAATAAAATAACCTGCAAAGCATTTGTTCATCTATGTGAAGATCTGGGAAGAAAAACAGATCATTGATGAAGACACCAAACTTGCGCAGCTAGCTATTACACTAAGAGACCGTGCACTAGACTAGTGCATGAGTCTAGACACAAACAGTGCCCCGAGGATGACAAGGACACTGGAAGACATTAAGAAGTTACTGATTAATGAATTCAAGAAGTCAAGCTCATAGGATCAGTGCATGAACGAGATGATCAAAATAAGACAGAAACCAGGAGAGTCTGTATGGGACATCGATCAGAGATTCAAGCGATTGAAGGGAAAGTTGACGTATCTCATGACCGAGACAAAACATAGACACTTGTTTGTCAATTCACTACTCCCACACTTAAAATACCCTTTACGACAACAAAAATTTCATATGCAGGTAGAGGCTCTATAGGCCGCCTTACAACTAGAGGAGAACCAGTACCAACGGACAAACCCAGCTATCGAGGAATTGAAGAAGTATTTGAAGAATCTAACATTTCAGCTGAACTAGAATAAGAACAAGGACAAATGAGAAGTCGTTTGGTGTACCATGTGCAGGACGGAAGGCCACCACAAGAACGAATGTCCAACATTTGCATAGTATATGGTAGAAGGAATGTCGAATCCATTACCAACGGGAGGATTATGGTGCGAATTCTGTAAGAAACCAAGTCACAACCCTTATCACTGCACATTGATGCAGAAATACCAGACAATCCCAAAGAGTTCATATTGCACCTTTTGCAAGTCAGTGGGCCACAATGATAAATATTGTAGAACTATGGAGTTGATGCAAGAAAGGACATCAGATGCATACAGAGTACAGGCCAAAATGACGACTAGACAAGTAGTGCCACAGTTCAATCCAGTCCCAGCTCCATACAAGACTGCGCAACAATAGTATAATACTGCGCAACAACCATACAATAACGTGCAATCGCAATATAGCCTAGCACAACCCCAGTACAATACTGTGTAGTATAATCAGACACCCTAGTATAACGTGCCGAGAGGTGATCGAGTAGGATACAGAGGTGGAGGACGAGCCAGAGGAGGTTTTAGATGAGGTAGAGGGCCAATCACATGTCACAATTGTTAGCAACCGGTACATTGTACATGGGAATGTCCACTTCCACCAACAACTTGTATGTATTCCTGCGCATCGGACCACAATACAGATAAATGTCCAACACTACTAGTAAATATTCAGGAAAAGAGGAACCAAAACAATTAGAATGTTCAGTGGATTTCAACTGAAGCAAGGGATGAAGGATGAAACATCAACATAGTTACCCACAAAGGAGCTAAAACAAGCACTGACGCAGTTTGACAGGAACCAACGCAGAATCAATGGGTAAAGAAGAACACTGAACCCAGAAAGAAGTTTGATGTGCAGAAGTAAAAGGAGATATTTAAAGAGGCCGTATAAAAATTTTAGGAGGCCACAACGTTGAATTCAACTATGCAACATAACAAGGAATTAACATAATACGATATGCCTCCATCACTGGATCACATCGACGAAATACAGTCTACTGGATAAGTAAGTACAATCAAAGGATTTTTGCAATCATGTGTAAAGGTACTAAGCGATCCATCATCTGTAAAAATATTGCAAAACATACTAGAGAAGTGTAGCACTGAGACGAAAGAAAAAATAGAACCAAAAACAGTTAATCACCTACACACAAGAAGAAGAACAAGTAGGGAATTTATACTGAATGGTAACATTGGGGATTTCAATATCGGAGACATTATACTGGATCTTTGATCTGAAGTAAATGTATTACCAAAGAAGACATGGAAATGCATGGGAGAGCCAACATTAGGATACTCATTTGTTCAATTAAAGCTATCAAATCGACACAGAGTCCTACCAATAGGTAGACTGAAAGGAGTGACAATATATCTTGATGGAGTGCACACTAAAGCATATTTTGAAGTTATTGAAATAGTAGACAGTAGAACACCTTACCCAACATTACTTGGTCTGGATTGGGCATTTGACAACCAAGCCATAATCAATTTGAAGACCAGAAAAATGACGTTTGAGTCCAGAGAATGCAGGGTCATCGTGCCATTAGACCCATCCGAAGGGGAGAGGTTTGTAGAACCTACTTGCATAGACTTAGAGGAAATCAACCAATTGTATAGGAAAACTGCGTGCGATGAGGATTACATAAATCCAATTGGATATGGGGTACTCAGTTGGCGGAGCATTACTTCATGCGCAATAGATTCAGACATCGGTTTAGAGAAATGGAAGTAAAGGCTACACGAAGTCTCCACGGGGAGATGTGCGAGAATAGACCGTGCAGTAAGATGGGTAGGCACAAAACTTAGAGAACCACCTAGTTTCCATGGAATAAATGATTTGGAAACATTCTTGATGCAATACGAAGAGACAGTGTTAGAGAACCATAGAATGTTAGCACTTGAATTAGCACTCAAGGCCACACCGACAAGATGGTGGGGCGCACATAAAGAAACAATCACCGACTAGTATCAATGTAAGCGGTTACTGCACATAATGTTCGACGCACAAAAAAAAACCAACAAACAACAGAAGTATGATGGACATGGTGCACCAACATAACACTTGGAGGTGTGTAGAATGCTATGGAAAATGACACCACCAGAGGAATGGCCTCATCACTTCATACATATTCTAGAGGGAATACCAGCCAACTGGTATACAGACCAGAAGTTATGCAAAGGAACTGCGACATCGATGAAATTGCAACAGAATTTTTCAATCACTTTCTCATTAGAACATGAGAACCCCAACATAGACGCAACCCTTAAACAGATAAGAGGGGTAATATTCATCAAGGAACCATAAATAGAATTGATAACGGAAGAACAACAACAAAACAAACAGATAGTCAAGGAACTGTTGTCATGTTACCAGGTACAGGGGGAAGCACCAGACGAACATGATCTGCGTGATATTCAGATTGAAGAAGTAGAAGGAGAAAGAGATGTGGAAGGACCAACCATAGAATCAGAAGTCATTTCCGTGCCAGTCAAGGTAAATAAATTTAACATCGGGACAACTGAGCAACCCAAAATGGCCAGCATTGGAGACTACTGGGATGGGCCAACATTAGAAAGCATCACCGAGATGTTGCATGAATACAATGACTTGTTTCCTACAACATTTATAGAGATGAAGGGGATAGACAGAGAGTTAGGTGAAATGAAGATACCACTCAGACCTGAAGCGAGACCTATTAGACAACGACCATATAGACTGAACCCCATATACAAACAAAATTCAAAGCTAAGATCAACAGGATGCTCGAAGCCGACATCATAGAATTGGTTGAGGAGTCAGAGTGAATAAGCCTGATGGTAGTACAAGACAAGAAACAAGGAGGGATAAGGATATGTGTCGACTTGAGGAAGTTGAACAATGCATGCCTACACGACCCGTTCCCTACACCATTCACAGATGAAGTGTTAAAGAATGTGGGAGGACATGAAGCTTACTCATTCACTAATGGATTCTCAGGCTACCATCAGATTAAGATAACACAGGAGGAAAGATACAAGACCACGTTTGCGATAGAATTGGGATCCTACCAATACAAAGGCATGCCGTTTGGACTGAACAATGCACCAACAATATTCTCTAGAATGGTTATCACAACATTTAAAGAATTCATCAATCAGTTTCTTAAAGTATACCTGGATGACTAGACAGTCTATAGTTTGTTGAAAAACCATGTGGAAATTTTATGTCTGATGTTAGAAATATGCAAACAGTGTCAGATACCATTAAACATAAATAAATGTATATTTGTAACACTATTTGGGATACTATTGGGCCATATAGTATGCAAACAAGGTTTATTGGTCGATCCAGCAAAGATCTCAGTCATCGTTAATTTACCAGCACCAAAAATAGTTCGTCAGCTAAGAGCAACGTTGGGACACAAAGGTTATTAAAAGAAGTTTATCAAAGGATATGCAAAGATCACGGCACCAATGGAAAAGATGCTAAGGAAGGATACAAAGTTTCAGTGGAGCGACGAGTGTCAACACGGCTTGGACACCTTGAAGGAAAAGATGGTTACCGCGCCGATATTAGTATTTCCAGAATGGGAAAAGACATTCCATGTGCATGTCAATGCATCAACGATATCACTTGGAGCTATCTTAGCATAGCCAGGAGTGGGAGACTTGGATCACCCGATAACATTCGCAAGAAGAAAATTATCAGACTCAGAATATAATTATAACACGACGGAAAGGGAAGGCCTAGCCATGGTCTATGCACTACAGAAGTTCATACATTACCTATTGGGAAAACACTTTAAGATGTTCAAAGATCACTCAGCCCTGAAATACCTAGTCAACAAGCCAGTGTTGGGGGGGAGAATCTGTCGATGGCTATTTCTATTTCAATAATTTTATTTTGAGGTAATAGTTAAACTAGGAAAATTGAATGCAGGACCTGGCCACCTATCAAGGATCACAAATGGAGAAGAACCTATGAATCTAGAAGACACATTTCCGGATGCACAATTATTCTCAATACATATTGTTGATGATTACTTCACAAAGATCATCCATTACTTGAGCACAGGTACTGCGCTGCAAGAATATACCACCGCGCAAAAGAAGAACCTAGTATTCTGTGCGACCGACTATCAATTGATTGCAGGACACTTATACAAGATGGGCGCATATAGCATTTTGTGAAGGTATGTGTTAGAGCACGAATGACCAGGAATGTTAGCAGAATCCCATGAGGGAATGAAAGGAGGGCATTATGTAGGAAAAGATACCGCATAGAAGGTATTATGCACAGGACTATGGTGGCCAATGATTTACAGAGACTCGAAAGAGTACTGTCAGAGATGCGATGTATGTCAAAGGGTAGGCAAACCCAATAGAAGGGATGAGATGCCACTGTGACCACAAGTAACATTACAGGCATTTGAAAAATGGGCAATAGACTTTGTGGGACCAATTAACCCACCAGCTAAAAGAACAGGGGCAATGTACATTATCACTGTGATGGAATATTTAACAAGATGGGTGAAAGCCGCACCAGTAAAAGATTGTAGCGCAAAAACAACAACGTACTTTTTGTTTGAACAAGTAATCACTAGATTTGGGTGCCCAAGAATTTTTATGAGCGACCAAGGCACACACTTCATAAACAACACCATCCACGCGATGACATAAGAGTTTGAATTCCATCGTCAAAAGAGCACACCGTATCATCCACGAGCAAATGGCACAGTGGAAGACTTCAACAAAATCCTAGAGAACGCACTGACAAAGATTTGTAATGTCAACAGCGACGAATGTGACCTCAAAGTACCAAAAGTATTATGGGCATACAGGACTAAAATAAAAAATTTGATGGGGCACACACCATTTAAACTGGTTTATGGCCAAGAAGCAATGGTGCCATTAGAATTTTTAGTACCAAGCTTGTGTGTAGCATCCATCACACAAATGACAGAATGAGGCGCAATATAGGAAAGACTAAATCAGTTACTGATCATGGAGGAAGACCGAATCTTAGCAGGATTCCATCAACAAGTGCAAAAAGCAAGAGACAAAGCGTGGCACGACTGACACATCAAGTAGAAAACGTTCAAGGAAGGATATCTAGTATTGATGTATGACAGTAAATCATTTCAGCACCCAGGAAAGATTAGAATGCATTGGTTAGGACCATACGAAGTAAAATATGTCACAGATGGAGGAGATGTACAATTAAGAGATTTAGTAGGTGCAGAACTCAAAAGAATGATCAATGGGAGATGACTGAAGCTGTATAAGGACAGTTGACCACCCACTGCACAGTAAAAAAAAAAAAAAAATCGAAAAGAGAAAAAAAAGGAAACACAACTAAAGAGAATGCAGTATTCCATAGACAGAAAGGACACACGAAGTTAGCAACACAACTCTGAAAAAGGAAAGGAAAATGGTTATATACAAAGGGAAGTGAGAAGGAAAAGGAAAGTCAGTGAAAGCAGGATGACAGGACAACACTAGGCGGAATTAAAGAACAAAAGGGACCGATGGGACATCACATTAATCACACCAACTGAAGATGACAAAGCGAAAGTAAAGGTGAGTACGAAACCACCAGAGATGCATTGAATCCACAAATATGGTGCATTAAACCCATAATGAAGGAAGCGTCCTCCACAAGCTTCATGACAAGCCCATATAATACGCAAACACGGAAGCAACTAGTCTATTCACAAAAAGAGAAAATAGAGAGAGTAATAGTAGCTAGAACGCATAGAGAGAAACTACATAGATCAAAGAAGTTATTCGAACCCAACAAACATTCAATAGTCACCACTATGGCACCACCGAAGCCATCAGAATAAATCCAGATAGCCAGACCGACCAGGGTTCAAACTAGGTCACGAGGACCATTAAACGAGAATGAACAACAATAGTCAAAGATCATTGATATCGACGAGATCCCATCCCCAGAGATGATACCGATGAAATCTACACCGATACTGGAAGAGATTCAACAACCACAAGCAAAGTCCATGAAAGTGGATACGCTAGTAGCAGTGCATGAACCTCAGAACCAAGAAGCAGGAACCTAAAAGGATGTACAACCAGGGAGCACCAACAAGGAAGACAGAGTTCAGATTCTGAGCTCACAAGGAAGACAGAGTTCAGATTCTGAGCTCACCCTACAAGAAACCTATAGAATAAATTGTTCTACCACAAATACCAGCTGAAGTACATGTAGAACAAGAGCTACTGGGTCACGTCACGAAACTCAAATATTCTGAAAATGATGTATCAGATGAAACCAAGTTCCCAGAACTCGCGCAGAGGGTCTTTATGCAGACCATAGGCGCAACCTGATTTGGAGAACCGATCAACCAACCACACCAGTAGGCAGCTGGGCTGGAGAAAACAAGAATCTTAGGTCTTTTTCATCTACCACATTTTGGCAGAGGCTAGTACGCGACAACATGCATTAAGCAACTATTAGCAGTCATACATGGAGGGGATATATGGCTGGAGAAACCTGTCCCCATAACTATTGAGCTTATTACACAAATAAGAGGGTTACCAATCCGGGCTATGGATCCTGCATTGATTATGGATGACAAATCCAAGGAGAAAGTGTTGGCATAAGAAATGAAGAAGAAGTATGGCACCGCCAGGGGAATGAGAGGCATCATGATCAAATGAATCAACAATGTAGGTACACAACTGGGCACAAAAATCTTAGCCTGCAAATTCCTAAGAAAATGCCACAAAGACAAAGTACCAGCTGGAGTAATTGTAGTTTCATCTTAGTGTGAAAAAGGCACCTCAATGAGTTGGGAGCCATATTTATTTAACTTATTTCAATAGGACTGCAAGGATGCATATGACCTAGGCACAAAGTTCCATTACTCATGGATGATCACCCTAATAGCCTTCATGGGATGGCGAGAACTAGGGTATGTAATTTTTTGTACCGGACCACAGCCAACAGGAGCAAGATACCTGTTGCTGAGAGTCAGGCCGCATGCCAGACATAAGAGGGAGAATGGAATCATATTCGAAGAATACCTATGAGACATACAAGAATCTATCAGTCAATCATGGAGAATAACACCAGAGGTTGTCGCACGATATGTGGACATCGCCAACTTCCGGGCCACACGACAAACGATGTGGATATAAACAAGGTAGGATCCAGATAAAAAGTGGCTACAGATGCGCTACTACATCATAGAGGATGATATCGACATGGTCATTAGTGAATGGCCCGAAGAATGGAGGATCCCAGCCATTACCAAGGAAGTGTCGAAAATAACAATAGAGGAAGAGGCAGAGCGGGAGAAATGCAGCCTCCAAAAATCCAAGTTCCCAAGAAACCAAGAATGGGCCAAGGCAAGCCAACTCAGCCAGATGAAGGGACAAAGAAGGCAAGAACCCAGAAGGGGAAGAAGGAGAACACACAACCTCTTGAGGAAGCGCATAAGCAAGCTGAGGGAATACATAAACAGGGTGAGGGAGCAAAGGAGACCACCCCAAATCCCAACACATAGGAACCAAGGGGAACTAAGAGACTAGCCACATAGGTAGGAGGTGCACACAAGAAATCAAAGGCACAATGAGCATTGCTAGACTATACGATCGCAGAGGATGATGTGGAAATGATCGCCAGAATGATCCAGGATTGTCTAGTAGAGGACTTCGACCATGCAGCACGTCACAGGGATAAACTGCAAAAAGAGCTGGAAAAAATGGGACAGCTCCTCAAGAAATTTGGGGAAGTACACATAGCAAGCAACAACAGGCGCATAGAGCCATCAACACCACAGACATAAGGAAGAGTGCAAGATGAAGATCGTCAGACAAACAAGGGGATATTGCAGCCACACACAACATTCCATATCAACCCCAACATGTTGTGCATGAATGAAATTGTGGGGCAGACACCCTTGAAATATTTGAGACAGATCCAACTTGTGTTGAAAAGGATACCATCAGGGGCATTACACAAGTTGCAAGTGAGCGTCAACCACGAGGTACAGGCTAGCACACGCAGACACTTAATCGAATTAAAACATGCAACAAAGGAACAAGATGTATTGAAAGTAGGCTACGAGAAGGCCAAATCTGAGACCGATGAGGAAAGGGAGTGCCTAAAAGGCTTGGAGTAGAAAGTGGCAGGAACTTATGAGAAGATTCCACAGGCCGCGCAGAACGAGGAAGTTGCAACCACGAAAAATATTGATCAGATTGCGCAAGAAATTGATCAATATCAGAAGGAGATCGAGAGTCTCCGAGAGAAGCTCATACCCACCACTCCACCAAAAGTAAAGGAGCAAAGGAAGCAGGAAGCAACAATGCAGCTGTAGGAGATAGAGCATCAGGTTAGCACAGTAGCCGAATTGTTCGATAAAGCAACGTAGCTTTGGACAAGGATGGAGGAGGATCCATAGGTCCAACGGCGAGAAAAGGAGGAGGAAAGGATCAATGCAACGATCCAAGAGCTCAAGAAGAGGCATAAGATGATACCTATCCCAGAACAAGTCAAAGGGATAGAAGAGATCAAGAAGATGTAGGCAGAACTTGTCACTGTGCAAATGCAAAAACAGGAGTGCCAGGCTCAAATAGAGCCATTGCAGGAACGGGTAGCAGAAGTACTCGCACAGGTAGAAGGAGCTAAACATAGATAACACAGACCCAGGAAGAATGTGCAGGATTTTTGAGCGATGAAGTGGTAGTTTAGGTAGTGGACACCATCAAGGAGAAGACCGCGCAGGCACTGACAAAAGCAACAGAGCTCAAGGAAAAGTTCCAAACAATCACCAAGGAGATCGAGGAAGCTTAGAAGGATTAGGTGACTTGGGACGAGTCACATGTCATTGTTGGGGACCTGTTGGCAACAGGCCAAAGTGTAAAGAAGGATGATCGTGGGGAAAGAAAGCGTGCAGAAAGGAAAGCCACAGCTGGAAGGAAGCACAACATGCACGCATGCAAGAAAGCGTGCACAAGGGAATAGATAGTTGGAAGAAGGAACATGCGTACATGAGAGGAAGACCTAACATCAGTAGGGTTAGGGTTTTTGGGAATGCTTTGTAAATGGATAAAGAGCCTGAAATGTATAAATATAGATATGTAGGTATCATAGGGGGTTTGGAGGGTTTGAATTGTTACTATTGTTTTTGGTTGTTAGTTTAGATTTTGTACTGTTCCATCATAGAGATATGTGAGTCGATGCAGATTGTAATGTTGTGATGTACTATTTTTTAATATACTGAGCTAGAGGAGAGGAGAGAAGGTATATCTTCAGGATTATATCATAGGCTGAGGAGCCTGGTGCGATCTATTTCGCCTCATATAGATCTTACCCATCAGAGAGGAATTGTAAGCATGCGACGCTATAGATGCAGAACCACCATAATAAAAGAGCCAAGAGACAAATATTTGTGGACGTAGCCTAGGAGGGGGTGAACCACGATAATATCTGTGTAATTTGATGAATGCATGCATATCTTTGTCATCTTTTCAGTAGTTAATTATTGTGCTTAATGAATGAACGAGTTACTATATTGCTTGGTTAAATGTTGTTGTGATATTGAGGAAATAATCTATGAAGGTTAATACAAAGTCGGGAATAACAATAGGTTGCAATCACAAGTTATAATAAATGGTTCAAAATACAGATCCCATATCTCACGCTCAATCCTAGGCTGTAAACACTTGAGTCTTATAGCCACCCATTTAAAGCTATCTCAAGTGAGACTGCGCAGCACATTCTGTGTGTTGTATTGCCTTCTGGTTTACCAAGAGGGCCGATAGTTTTAGATTCTTTGTTGGAAACCCAAAAGACATGAACCCTGGGTCAATAAGCTCAGAGTAGAATAGAGGAAGAGTAATAAACCAACAGCAGGTGATGCCGACAGGATTGATATCTGAAGGGTTTTTTTGGTTGACTAACTTGAACCTAGGATCTTATGACTGCGTGCCAACAAATAGTTTCATTTATGGGACTTGAATTTGGGTCTCTCAGGTGAGAGTCGAGTATCCTGAAGGGATGAGATTATTTTTCATCCACAGGTTACACTGGAATATTTTGATAAATGTGCAATAGACTTCGTAGGACCAATCAATCCACCCAACAAGATATCAAGGGCTCGGTATATAATCACTGTGACAGAGTATTTAATTAGATGGGAAGAAGCAACACCGGTCATATATTGTAGCACATAGACCATTGAACGATTTTTATTTGAGAATGTAGTGACAAGATTTGGGTTCCCATGCATTTTACTGAGTGATCAATAGACACACTTCCTGAATAAAATGATCGCACCGTTGACTGAGGAGTTTCAAATTCACCATCAGAGGAGCATGCCATACCATCCTTAGGAAAACAGGACAATATAAGCTTTCAATAAAATTTTAGAAAATGCGTTGAAAAATATTTGCAATGTAGGAATGGATGATTGGGACTTGAGGATTCTTGCAGTGTTATGGGCATATAATACTATGAGCAAGAAGTTTAAAGGATAAACACCTTTTAGGTTGGTATATGACAAGAAGAAATAATGCCAATGGAATTTATTGTGTCGAGTTTGCGCGTTGCAATGATCACTAATATTTCTGAATCTAGCACAATAGAGGAAAGCATGTCACAATTATTACAGCTCGAGGAAGACTGGTTTGTCATAGGATTCCATCAACAAGTTCAAAAGGAAAGATTAAAATCATGGCATGATAAGAATATTAAAACAAAAAAATTTCAAGTGGGAGGCTTAGTGTTTCTATACAACAACAAATTCATGCAACACCCAGGGAAGTTTAGGATGCATTGGCTAGGTCCCTACGTGATTAATTATGTGACAGAGGTAGATGTTGTGCCGATAGAAACATTGAATGTTAAAGTATTGGGAGGGTTGGTGAATGGAAGCCGGATGAAAATCTATAGGGATGTCCAACCATCTGCACAATAGTCTGAGCTATGTAAGAACACATGTACCATAGTAGTTGTACTATAGTATTAAAGTAAAACAAAGAAAAATAAATAAAAAGGGAAAAAGTCATAAAATAAGTAAATGAAAGAAGTGAAAAAATTTAAGACAGTTGAGAGCAAGTAATAAACACTAGAATATTGCAGATAAAAAGAAAAGGAGTAGAGGAAACATCGCACAAAGGAAGCGAAATCCATGTAGAAGAAGTGATTGTGTTGCAAGAAAATTGGAAAACTACACAGATGGGTAATAAAGACCGTTAAGGGGATTTAAAGGAGAAAATGATGGTTAAAAAGTGTTAATGATAAGGCATAAAGACAATGTGTAGTCATAATTGGAAAATGCCTCATGGGGTCGTGACAGACTTACATAACAAGGAAAAAATACAATGAAATATTTGGTAATAAAAAAGCGTTAAATCAAGTATTCATTACACAATTGGTGGATTAGATAGTTAATTCAGGCATGAAGGTAGAGGGACAACTAGAGAAGGAGAGAAAAATTCACAGAGGGTAAAAAAACATTGGTCATTGTCATTTGGAGTTTCATGTGAGTAAGAGAGAGTCGAGAGCCATGTTGCAGAGCCTGAGAAAAACCACAGAGCCGAAGCAGTTATCTCTAGTAACTAGATTACAAAGATGGCACCACCAAAGGCAACAACGTCCACACCAAAGAAATCCCGAATGATAGTAGAAACAACATCACCAGAGGTTGAGAATATTCCCGAAGCATCATCATCGGAGCCAATGTTTCTTAGGGACTACATTCCATCGAGGAAGGATGATTCCAAACCAGTGACATTGAAGAAGTATGCCTAGTGTCCATTGGTGATGCCCAACATCCCATATGGGGTCATCATTGATAGGGATATGCTAGGAAAGGTGCAAAAACTCAAATATGTGGACCACGACATCACACATACATCAAAGTTTCCAGAACTTGTGTTGAGTGAATACTTGGAATTGAAAATAGATCTAGTGACGAACTAGACCATAAATGTGTCAAAGGTATGGGAAAGAGGATTGGAACGAGTGAGCATACTAAATATGTTTGAAATTCCACACTTCAGTAGGAGCCAAGAGGTGAATGTGTGTGTCAAGATGTTGTTAACGTTTTTGCATGACGATTACTTATGGTTGTATAGGCTAATTTATATAGACACAGATCTCATAGCACAAATCACAGGCTTACCATCATAGGGGGAAGATCCCACCTTATTGTTTGTAGACAAAAAGAATGGTAGGACTCTATCAGAGTCCATGAAGGAGAAGTACCACATAATTAGAGGTGTGTGTGGGTTGGATGTGACAAGTATATGCGACCCAATGGTATGAATTGCAAAGCAAGCATTGGCATGCAAGTTGTTGAGAAAGTGTAGGAAAGACCAAGTGACCGCGGGTGTGATAGTCGTGGATGAGAAGTGTGTAGAAGGGGTATTGTTGAGCTGGTCACCATTCTTACTAAGCCAATTCCTCATCGATTGCACGGAAGCATAGGATAGAGGCATGTAATTCCACTATCCTTGGTTGTTAATTATCATTGTGTTCACAGCGTGGAACAAACTAGAGGATGCACAGTTTCTAAGTTTGAGGGGTAAGTCATGCTTGGCCTCCAAGTATCATAATTTATGGTACATTGAGTTCTTTGTGTACAAAAAAATGATTAGGAAGTGTATCAAGGATACACCTCACATTTCACCACAAATTGTATAGGAGTACACATCGATTGAGCGGTTCCGGGCATACGATCATCACATGTACATACAAGCAAAGAAATATCTAAGAGAGGAATGGGTCCATACTAAGTACAAAATCACAGAGGAAGACATCCAAATGATTATGCAGGATTGTGACCCAGACTCGAAGTTTCTTGCAAATGAAACAAAGACATAGCACATTAACAATGAAGAATAAGACCAAGGCAATGGTCAAGGAAATGGACAAGGTGATGGTGCAAGGGACGTGGAGAATATAGTACCAAAAGCAAGGGACGAGAGGAAAGAAAAGGATAAGGGGACAACAACATCTACATGGAAGAAGATGAAATACCATAAAGAAACAACTATCTACACTTTCACAGATGCTGATATTGATAGAATCGACTACCAAGTGAGGGGTACCATAGAGAAGGTAGCTCAACAAACGTCACAGAAACAAGAAGAATTGCATCGGAAGGTGCAGGAACAATTAACGACATTGCAACAACTATTAGAGGCAGTAAGGATAACACCAGAGTGAATATTCGGTGAAGGACCAACAACAAGTGAAAATGGGGGAGTAGGGGCCACCACTTCTTACTTTTCTTAGATAAAAGAAGGGCGCAATGTTTTGAAGATATCACCAGATGCAATTGAGTTCCCCATGCTAGAGATGAAGAAGTAGGCACAAGCACTAAGTCACTCAGACTTCTTCGATTCATAGATGCTCATAGCTGCACTACAAGGCTTACAGACAAGTATTTCACAAGAAATACAGTTTCGTGCAAAGTCAATGTCAAAGGATTTGGCTAAGGTAACGATCGATAAGGAAAAACTGTAGAAATATTAGACGACTGCTTTGCAGGAGAATAATGAGGCCGAGCAAAATTTCAAGAGGATATTGAAGGAGAAGGACGAGGTTGAGAAACATGCAGAGAAGATATAGAGGGTCGTCCAAAAACTATATAAGGAGATTCCATAGGTGTTGATGGTGGTAGAAGCCACACTGGAGGACTAGGTCTAAAAAAACAGTGAATTAATTCAAGGCTTCCACACCAGAATGAGAGAGTTGGAATCATGCACCACACTAGGGACACCACCTGAGGAGAAGGAACAAAGAGAAATAACAACTATAACCTCAGTAGTAATCATTAAGAGTTTGGATGAGGAGTGCGCAAAGCTATGTGAAGAAACCATGCAACTTTGGACAAAGTTGACGCAGGATACAAAGACGAAGGCCATCGAGGAAAGATTAAGGAATGCACAGGAGAAGGCACGACCACGAAGAATATAAGCATGATGCCACCATCTGAGTGCATAGAAGACATCCTGGCCAACATACAGTCATACAATGAGATAGAAAAACTAAGGGAAGATGTAACATATAGTTCCACTGAGCACATTTTATGCCGACTTATTTTTTGAGGACACTTGCGAGAAAGTAATCCGGTTATGATACATTATGATTTTTATTTTATTGTGAGTTATATTGTGATGTCATTGTGATTATATGTTAATTTCTAAATGTATGTATATTGATAAGTATTATTGATGAGTTCTCCTAAGTGTGTAGGATACATGACAGGTTGAGGATTTTGATGGCATCAACTGACTTCCTTGGTCTCCGGATTGAGTCAGGGAGTAGACATGTATTTGGATTGAGTTTTGAGTATTGATTTACATGTATATATGATGATTTTAGTATGGATGTTATGTATGTATATTATTGACATTGTTTTTGTTAGTGTATGTAGGCTTGGTGATGCTTGCTAATCCGAATCCCATAAGGAGTAAATGGGTCATACCCAAAAACTAGACATATGAGGGAGAGGTGTGGAAATGTCCTTGTCACAACCTACTAGCACTCCCGCCGTGACCTGAATGCATGGTTAACGATTACCTCATTCTTATAGGACCATGATGCCATGAGGGCAAATTGAGACAGTTGCTCACGATGAATTCTAAGGGGCGCGCAATAAGGTATAATCTGTATTCCTTAGACAACCCTTAGTCTCTCACAAGGTCGACCAAGTTGAGTGTTGATTCCAAGTGTCAGACAAACTTCCAAACTAGTCAAAGGCAAGTGGCACCCTTGGAGCACAAAAGTGCATTTTGAAGGGCACATTGTGCAAACAAATTGTGAGTCAATAAAAATCCAAAACGTCTAGAAAATAAAATAAAATACTTAGACTTTGATAGAAAAGAGCATGCAAATGATTATTAAATTATAACTAAGAAAACTATCAAGAGTCTAAGTCTAAGATGTTTGACTAAATTAAAAACATAAGAAGGGAATTAGACTAGCAAATTAAGTGAAAGAAGAAATAAAAATAAAATTTGGGTAAATGCACATGTGTGTATTAAAATAATAAAAGAGATATTTAAATAAGAAGAATTTAAAACATGAGAGAATAGGTGGTCCACATAGAGTGGCATATTGAGTCAATCAACCACTATTCCTAACTAAAAGAAGACTCCTAATCCAACTCAAACTAAAATCTAGTTAGGGGACACAAATTAAATGAAGAATTGGAGAACTAAGGGACAATTAAGAGGAAAAATAGGAACACATTGAAGAATGTGAGGGGAAATGCCTAAATAAATAAAATAAAAAGGGAATTAAGTTGTGCAACTTGGGGAGAGTGTGACACATGTAGTGGGTGAATAATCATTTAATTAAATTATTGAAAATTAATTATTTGTGCAAGAGGATGTGTGTCATTGGGAATCTTTCTATAAAAGAAATGGAGAGGAAAGGGAAGGGATCTCATTTTTGGGAAGTACTCTTATGCTGCCAAAAATTTTCTTGACTAGTTTACTTGTGGAGAGTTGGGATTGCAAACTTGTTGAAGGAGGTGGAAGCCTCTCCTTGCGAGGGAAATTTTATGCTATTGGTTTTATGGTTTTATGTGTGTGGCCCCTTTGAGGTTTAGGGGGCTAAGGGGAGGAACAATACTCCTAGCATTGGTTGGAAGGTACTAGTGAAGTCATTGGATTAGTTGCGCAAGTTACCAGTTGGTGATCAACCTTATACATCTTCAATTTGTTGGTTATGGTATTCCATTGTTCTAGTTATTTAAAAAAAACAAATTGTTATGTAGCATAAATTGCACTGGTTATATGTTATATAGAATGATTCAATTGAGATATTCTGCTAATTATATATATATATATTAGTTGAAGAGTGTCAACACTCATCATGTATAATTTGCATATTACTCTTAAATTATGCGTGTAACCATGGATGATTATCGAGGCATTTAATTTTATTATGCATGTATTGCTAATGGAATGATTGTGACAGTATACATAATAAAAATAAATCGCAGTTTAAAAAATACCTCTAGAAGTATGTATGAGCCACGGGAGGGTTATAGACGTTAACCCCACGCATCTTTGGCATTGTTCTGAATATGTTAAAAACGATCAGTATGATCGAGGTATTCTACCAGTTTGCCTCTGTCGGGATAACTCCGACGAATAATATATTTATATTTACATCCGTCGAATGCTCTTGTAAAGTAAGTTTAGTTCATCGATGCGATTTGGGCTTATTTGTCTGTTAGTAATGTTTTACAATTTACACAATCTTCTCACGATATTCAAGGGTTCATCATAACAAGTTTAGCTGTATATAAATCACTGTTTCTTTTACGTGTAATTTTTCTCTCCTCTCAAGTTTAATATGGATTTTTCTCCGTAGCAAGAACGTGCCTGTAAAGTATAAAAGAAACTTAATTAGACACAATCTTGGGATCTTGACTTGGAAACCTAAACGCCTTTAGGGTGTGAACCGGAGATTAAATTATCAAAAACACATACAGTACAAGGCTATTTCTCCAGTGTTGAATTTTATATGTGGCTTCCGTCTCTAGAATGGCGAGCTCGTACAACTGATCTAGCTGCACTCAGATCGTTTTCCTTTGCGACTAGTGGTTACGGAGATTCTGTTTAGTAACAAGATATCTCCATACACAGGGAATGGTGAATGGAAGCCGGATAAAAATCTATAGGGATGTCCAACGATCTGCGCAATACTCTGAGCTGTGCAAGAACACATGTACCATAGTAGTTGTTCTATAGTATTAAAGTAAAACAAAGAAAAAGAAATAAAAAGGGAAAAAGTCATAAAATAAGTAAATGTAAGAAATGAAAAAAGTTGAGACAGTTCGGAGGAAGGAATAAACACCAGAATATTGCAGATAAAAATAAAAGGCGTAGAGGAAACATCGCGCAAAGGAAGCGAAATCCACGCAAAAGAAATGATTGTGCCCCAAGAAAATTGGAAAACTACGCAGATGGGTAATAAATACTGTTAAGAGGATTTAAGGGAGGAAATGATGGTTAAAAAATGTTAATGATAAGGTATACAGATGATGTGTAGTCATAAATGGAAAAATCCTCATGGGGTCGTGACAAACTGACAGAACGAGGAAAAAATACAATGAAATATTTGGTAATAAAGAAGCATTAAATCAAGTATTCATTACACAATTGATGGATTAGACAGTTAATTAAGGCGTGAAGGTAGAGGGACAACTGGAGAAGGGGAACAAAATCCACAGAGGGTCGCAGAGGGTCGAAAAACATTGATCATTGTCATTTGGAGTTGCATGTAAGTAAGAGAGAGTCGAGAGCCGTGTTGCAGAGCCTGAGAAAAACCACAGAGCCGAAGCAGTTGTCGCTAATAACTAGATTACAGAGATGACACCACCAAAGACATCAACGTCCACACCAAAAAAATCTTGAATGATAGTAGAAACAACATCACCAGAGGTTGAGAAGATTCCCGGAGCATCATCATCGGAGCCAAGGTTTCTTAGGGACTACATTCCACTGAGGAAGGATGATTCCAAACCAATGATGTTGAATAAGTATGTCAAGTGTCCATTGGTCATGCCCGACATCCCATATGGGATCATCATTGATGAGGATATGCTAGGAAAGGTGCCACAACTCAAATATGTGGACCACAACATCACACATACAAAAAAGTTCCCTAAAATTGCATTGAGCGAATACTTGGAACTAAAAATAGATCTAGTGACGAACCAGACCATACATGTGCCAAAGGTATGGGACCAAGGATTGGAACGAGCGAGCATACTAAATATGTTTGAAATTTTACACTTCGGCAGGAGCCAAGAGGTGAATGTGTGTGTCAATATGTTGTCATTTTTTTTGCATGACGGTTACTTATGGTTGGATAGGCTAATTTATATAGACACGGATCTCATAGCACAAATCACAGGCTTACCTTCATAGGGGGAAGATCCCACCTTGTTGTTTGCAGACAAAAAGAATGACAAGACTCTATCAGAGTCCATGAAGAAGAATTACCACATAGTTAGAGGTGTGCGTGGGTTGGATGTGCCAAGTGTATGCAACCCAATGATATGAATTGTGAAGCAAGCATTAGCGTGCAAGTTGTTGAGAAAGTGCAGGAAATACCAAGTGATCGCGGGTGTGATATTCGCGGCTGAGAAGTGTGTAGAAGGGGTATCATTGAGCTGGTCACCGTTCTTACTAAACCAATTCCTCATTGATTGCACATAAGCACAGGATAGAGGCATGGAATTCCAGTATCCTTGGTTGTTAATTATCATTGCGTTCATAGCATGGAACGAACTAGAGAATGCACAGTTTCTAGGTCTGAGGGGTAAGTCATGCTTGGCCGCCAAGTATTAGAATTTATGGTACATGATGGACAAGAGAAGACAGATAGACACCAACATTGAGTTCTTTGTGTACAACAAAATGATTAGGAAGTGTATCAAGGATACACCTCACATTTCACCACAAATTGTATAGGCGTACACATCGATTGAGCGGTTCTGGGCAGACCATCATCACATGTAAATACAAGCAAAGAACGATCTGAGAGAGGAATGGGTCCATACTAAGTACAAAATCACAGAGGAAGACATCCAACTGATTATGCAGGATTGGGACCCAGACTAAAAGGTTCTTGCAAATGAAACAAAGACATTGTTAGAATATAATGGATGTGCTAGTTTTACCATTGACAATATCGTTATTGTCACCCAACCATAGGTCGAAGCCACCCTCCGAGCACCTTAACCTTAACAGAGAATCACTCTGGAAGCAAACCTTAGGCTAGATAGCCAAACAAAGGGTAGTGCACCTTTCCCCAAGGATAACACACCAACAAGAGTTGATCAGATAGTCCAAACCCTAACCAAGAGATAGTCCAAGCCAAACCTGATCTACTAGCTGCAGCAGCTACAATGGAAACTCTCCTCCAAACCTGCGCACCAAACGGGGCACTGCAGTGTGCACAAGTGTTGCTCTGCAATTCTGAGACTGCCTGCCAGAATGAAGACTGGCCTCCTGTATTTATACTGATTCTGGCTAACTGCCTGGGACGAATTCTCATTCTGGGTATCTGTCTGTTCAGTATATATTATTTCTTTTAGCCGACTTATTTTCTTGGAGGCTAATAACCTAATACAAGTTATCTTCTTGAGCCGAAAAGTCTTCTAGGGTTATTAGCCAACTCATTAGGGTTTCTTCTTGCTTCCTGGAATATTCTATTCTCGTCAGGTTTACATGTGGAGCTAAATACCTCCCGCAGCTACCATAATATCAACAGGCATAACACATTAACAATTAATAATAAGACCAAGGAAATGGTCAAGGAAATCGACAAGGTGATGGCGTAAGGGACGCAGAGAATATAGTACCAAAAACAAGGGACGAGAGGAAAGACAAGGATAAGGGGACAACAACATCTACATGGAAGAAGATGAAATCCCATAAAGAACCAACTATCTACACTTTGACAAATGATGATATCGATAGAATCGACTACGAAGTGAGGGACACCACAGAGGAGGCAACTCAACAAATGTCGTCGAAACAAGAAGAATTGCACCAGAAGGTGCATGAACAATTAACGACATTGCAACAACTATTAGGGGCAGTAAGAATAGCACCAGAGTGAATATTCGGTGAAGGACCAACAACAAGTGCAAATGAGGGAGCAGGGGCCAGCACTTCTTACTTGTCTTAGATAGCAGAAGGGCACAACGTTTTGAAGATATCACCAGATGCAATTGAGTTCCCCACATTAGAGATGAAGGAGTAGGTACAAGTACTAAGTCACTTGGACTTAGTCATTTTACAGATTCCCATAGCCGCACTACAAGGCTTACAGACAAGTATTGCATAGGAAGTACAATTTCATGCAAATTCAACGTCAAAGGGGTTGGCTAAGGTAACGGTGGATAAGGAAAAACTGTAGAAATATTACATGACTGTTTTGCATGAGAAGAACGAGGCTGAGAAAAATTTCAAGAGGATATTGAAGGAGAAGGATGAGGTCGAGAAACAGGAAGAGAAGATATAGAGGGCCGTCCAAAAACTATATAAGGAGATTCCAGAGGTGTTGATGGTGGTAGAAGCCACATTGGAGGACTAGGTCTAAAAAATCAGTGAATTAATTCAAGGCTTCCACACCAGAATCAAAGTGTTGGAATCATGCACCACACCAAGGACGCCACCTGAGGAGAAGGAACAAAGACAAAGAACAACTATAACCTCAGTAGCAAGCATTAAGAGTTTGGATGAGGCGTGTGCGAAGCTATGTGAAGAAAGCATGCAAATTTGGACAAAGTTGACGGAGGATCCAAAGACGAAGGCCATCGAGGAAAGATTAAGGAATGCGCAGGAGAAGGCACATAAGACCACAGAGAATATAAGCATGCTACTACCATTTGAGTGCATAACAACCATCCTAGCGAACATGCAGTCATACAATGAGATAGAACAACTAAGGGAAGATGTAACATCTAGTTCCACTGAGCACATTTTATGCTGACTTATTTTTTGAGGACACTTGCGAGCAAGTGATCCGGTTATGATACATTATGATTTTTCTTTTATTGTGAGTTATATTGTGATGTCATTTTGATTATATGTTAATTTCTAGATGTATGTATATTGACAAGTATTATTGATGAGTTCTCCCAAGTGTGCAAGATACATGATAGGTTGAGGATTTTGATGGCATCAACGAACTTCCTTGGACTTCAGAATGAGTGAGGGAGTGGACTTGTATTTGGCTTGAGTTTTGAGTATTGATTTACATATATATATGATGATTTCAGTATGGATGTTATGTATGTGTATTATTGACATTGTTTTTGTTAGTGTATGTAGGTTTGGTGACGCTTGCTAATCTGACTCACATAAGTAGTAAATGGGTCATACACATAAACTAGACAGATGAGGGAGAGGTGTGGTAGTGTCCCTGTCACAACCTACTGGCACTCTTGCCGTGACTTGAACGCGTGGTTAATGATTACCTCGTTCTTATAGGTCCATGATGCCCTGAGGGCAGACTGAGAGAGTCACTCACGATGAATTATAAGGGGTGCACAATAAGGCAGAATCCTTATTCCTTAGACAACCCTTAGTCTCTCACAAGGTCGACCAAGTGGAGTGTTGACTCCAAGTGTTAGACAAACTTCCAAACTAGTCAAAGGCAAGTGGCACCCTTGAGCACGAAAGTATGTCTTGAAGGGCACATCGCGCAAACAAATTGTGAGTCAATAAAAATCTAAAAGGTCTAGAAAATAAAATAAAATACTTAGACTTTGTTAGAAAAGAGCATGCAAATGATTACTAAATTATAACTAAGAAAACTAACAAGAATCTAAGTCTAAGATGTTTGACTAAATTAAAAACATAAGAAGGGAATTAGACTAGCAAATTAAGTGAAAGAAGAAATAAAAATAAAATTTGGGTAAATGCACATGTGTGCATTAAAATAATAAAAGAGATTTTAAATAAGAATAATTTAAAACATGAGAGAATAGGTGGTCCACATAGAGTAGCATCTTGAGTCAATCAACCACTATTCCTAACTAAAAGAAGACTCCTAATCCAACTCAAACTAAAATCTAGTTAGGGGACACAAAATAAATGAAGAATTGTGGAACTAAGCAACAACTAAGAGACAACTAAGAGAAAAAATAGGAACAAATTGAAGAATGTGAGGGGAAATTCCTAAATAAATAAAATAAAAAGGGAATTAACTTGTGCAACTTGGGAAGAGTGTGACACATGTAGTGGGTGAATAATCATTTAATTAAATTATTGAAAATTAATTATTTGTGCAAGAGGACATGTGTCATTGAAAATTTTTCTATAAAAAAAATGGACAGGAAAGGAAAGGAAAGGGATCTTATTTTTGGGAAGTACTCTTATGCTGTCAAAAATTTTCTTGACTAGTCTACTTGTGAAGAGTTGGGATTGCAAACTTGTTGAAGGAGGTGGAAGCCTCTCCTTGCGAGAGAAAGTTTATGCTATTGGTTTTATGGTTTTATGTGTGTGGCTCTTGTAAACTAAGTTTAGTTCATCGATATGATTTGGGGTTATTTATCTGTTAGTAATGTTTCACAATTTACACAATCTTCTCACGATATTCAAGGGTCATCATAACAAGTTTAGCTGTATATGAATCATTGTTTTTTTTAAGTGTAATTTTTTTCTCCTGTAAAGTTGAACATGGATTTTGCTCCGTAGCAATATCACGCCTGTAAAGTATAGAAACAAAATTAATTAGAGCCAATCTTGGGATCTTGACTTGGAAACCTAAACGCCTTTAGTGTGTGAACCGGAGATTAAATTATCAAAAACACATACAGTACAAGGCTATTTCTCCAGTGTTGAATTTTAAATATGGCTTCCGTCTCTAGAATGGCGAGCTCGTAGCTGCACTCGGATCGTTTTCCTTTACGACTGGTGGTTACGGAGATTCTGTTTAGTAACAGGATATATTCTTACACCGACGACCATTTTCCCTTTCTCTTATCCTTTCGAACAGGACTACAATGGAATTATTGAATCCCTACGCAGTTAATGTTTGGTTAAGATCCAGTTTTAACTTTTGTTGAATGCAAAAGGAAAAAAAATTGTTGTTGGAGGAAAATCCTATTTACACGGGTGCACCAAATAAGACCCTTTCGCCGAGTTTTAGCTAGTATTTTTCCTTGTTGACTGAGTATTCACTTAAGTAAATAATTCTTCCCACAATATTTATTTAAGATTAAATAAAAACAAAAATTAATGAGATTTCTGTGGTTTGGACTTTCAGTGTTGATCGGATTAGCCACAGTTTTGTCAATAGATTTTTGACGTTTCAGATCCAAATCAGGATCCATTTTGATGACAATGAGCCTTGGTTAAAATGAAGGTAAGAACTGGTATTTAAATACTGGAAGTGTGGGGGGAAAATTAGGTATATTTTTTCCCCACACTTTCAGTATTTAAATACCAGCTCTTCCCTTCATTTTAACCCAGGCTCATTGTCCTGAAGATGGATCCTGATTTGGATCCTAAACGTCGACATTCTATTGACAAAATTGTGGCTAATCCGATCGAAAAACAAAAAATATTATCTCATGGAAGGCTCTTCTTCTCTTACTAATCAACATGTTATTTAATATTTTAAATAAGGACTGGGAATACTTCTTTAAATGAAATAGTCAAAGTTTATGATTATTGAGAATCTAAGATTACTAACTGACCTTATTTAAGAAATTGAATTAATACTAATTATAATAAAATTTGCATATATTTTGATTTTTTTCCACATTAAATTACTCTTTATATTTGTATTATAAATATAAACCGATCACTTACAAAATGCCCTTACTTACTTATGTCAAAAAGACCACAAGTAATGTCAATATTCTCTATTACATCACAAAGATAAGACTCCCATGGCATAATAGCAAAAGTAACATGTCACATCAAAATATAAACTATCTATTCCACAATATATCCCTGGCTGATCACAAAACATCCATATCAAGAGGACATAACAACAAATGCCTCTAATCGACACAAAAAAAGTGAAGTTGTACAACCACAATAAAGATACCAAGCAGGATTAACAAAGATCGAGAAACTGGAAAGGTTCGTCATGTTCCTCTACAGATTGGTAGTAGATAATATTCCCGGGTTCCCTTAAGAGAGCCTTCTTTGATAGACTATCTGCCACTTTGTTGTCATTTCTATAAACATGAGCAAATGATAATTTGTTGAATTGTTTGATTAATACAATAATACATTCCATCCAACAATCCAAAGAGATGACCTGTAGGCGTCCCTTTCCCTTCAACCAATCAATTATAATCTTTGAATCTCCCATAACATGTAGCTCTTGGATAGAAAGACAAGAAACCAAAGATAGCAATGCCCAAGCTCCAAGCAATTCGGCTCTGGTATTGGTATCGAGCCCACAATTAAGGAGCCATTTATAACTAATCTGCTCACTGATCCTGATGACACCCCCCACTCCACTGTTCAAACATGAAGATGAAGCCACTCCATCGAACTAGCTAACCGTGCCTCCCACCACCGGATATGAATGCTCCAATCTCAGAACATAAACTTTTGGGATATTTTTGTATTCCCGCAAGGCTAAAAGAGATTTATGAATCACTTTCTGAACCTTGGGAATGATGTCTTCAAAGACCATGAAATTTTGTTCCCTCCATAAGGACCAACAAATTAGAACTGGAAGGGTGGGCAGATGAAAATTTCGGGCTATCCACTGTTTGAAGCAGTCCATCAAATTATTCCCAGCCCAAAATCCAGAATAGTTTATATACAATCTTAAACTGTTCCATACTTCCAACGTAAAGACACTTTCCATAAAAAGGTGTTGAGTCAATTCAACATTCTTCAAACATAACTTACAAACACTTGGACCTATAAATCCTCTGCGCTGAAGGATATCCCACGTTAGTATTTTATTTTCTACCAACAACCATATAAAAATATTAATTTTCAGCGGGCAATCCCAACCCCATAAGGTCTTTAGCCAACCACCTATCTTGTAATTCCATTTTCTCTTTTCTGCTACTAAGTAGACATTCTTTACTGTAACTTGCCCTGACAAATCTCCCCTTGTCCATTTTAACGAGTCTGGCTTCTCTTGAAGTGTGATTCCATTATTTATAAGAGCGCATCGGTAAGCCTTCCATTCTTCTTGGAGATGCCCGGACAAATCCAAATCCACGCTAGAAATCCAATTGGAAGTGATCCTGCCCACTTGTGCCATAGCATGGGCCTGGAAGAGTTAGTACACGCCTTTATTATTAATCACTACAATCAACTCCTCCGACAGTATAGCTGACTATTCCATCCCCAAGATACACTCTTTTCTAATCAAGATTGATTTCCCATTCCCCGGACTCTAGGCTATCCAATGCAAAAGAAGATAGAGGGATTTTAATAAGTATTTCCAGGCCTGAGAGCCTTTCTCCTTTGTGATGTCCACCATTCGCAACCAGCGAGCTATTGAAACAAACAACATATACTTGACTTTAGTACCCAGTGCCATAACCCCTCCTTCATCATGGCCCTCCAAAGACTGTTGGCTACCAGTGCTCTGCTAAAATATATCAAGTTACTCAACCCCCATCCCCCATATAGCTTTGGTATAGCTATCAATTTCCATTTGCAGAGATGTATGCTCTTCTTTTTTCGACATCCTGACCAAAGGAAGTTAAAAATCAGTTGACAAATTTTAAGGAAAATAATTGTTGGCAGATTTGCCAAGGCCAACCAGTAGACAGGCTGGATCTCTAGGACAACTTTAATCAAAATCAAACACCCTCCTAATGACAACCACCGATTACACTAGTGATTGATCTTCTTTTCATATTTCTCTATTAGCCATTTCCAATCTTCCTATATGTACCTATCAATCTTAAGAAAGAAAACAAGATATCTGAAACCCTCAGAGAGATCTTGAAAGTTATAAGGAAAAAATAATTTCAAAGAATCCAGGACCAGATGACTAACACCATACTGAAATAAAATGGTTTTATGAGGATTTACCTGAAGGCCTGAAGCATTACAGAAATGATTTAATACCCTGCTGATCTCCTTCCATTCGAACAAGGAGTCATTTGATAAAATAAGAATATCATCTATGACAAGTAGGTGCAGAATCCGAATGAGTCTGGAAACCTTAATGCCAGTCAAGCTTCCTTCCCCTTGACTTCTTTTCAAAGCCAGGCTTAAACCTTCCATAATGAGGATGAAGAGTAAGGGCGACAAGGGGGCATCCATGTCTGAGCCCTCTTCCACTGCTAAAAAATTTCGTAGGCTCACCATTTATAAGAATCACATAGGAAGCTGACGTGACACAACCCATAATCCAGTTGGTCATTAGCCACCCAAAACCACATTGAAGTAAAACCAGCCTGAGATAATCCCAACTAATACAGTCGTATGCTTTCTTCAAGTCAATTTTGAGGATTAGTGCCTTCAATTTTTTTTCTCTAATACTATGGAGACACTCCCAGGTAGTCCCGATTGCATCACCAATTTGTCTTCCTTTTAGGAAGCCGAATTGCTCCTCAGATATAGTACATTAAAAAATCAGTCTTATTCTCTTGGTGATGATCTTTGATATAATCTTGTAGCAAATATTGCACAAGGCAATTGAGCGGAAATCACCAAAAGTTGCTAGCCCATTAACCTTAAAATTCAAAGCAATGAAGGTCAAATTCATACCTCTAGTCACCTCCCCTGTAGTGAGGTGAGTAGAGGTATAAATTCAACAGTCCACCCATCCGGGACTGGACTCTTATCTTTCATAAAACCTTTTAGGACAGCAAGAAATTCCTCCTTTGTAACAAGGCTTTCTAAATAATTTACCTCCTCCTCCATCACCATTCTGGGATACAGTCTCACTGCCTCAACCTAGTCCACAATCCTGTTCTCAGACGATTCTTGGTAAAAGGATATGAAGAAGCACATCGCTTCATATTTTATAGCCTCCTGCCCATGATGATTTTTCCCCTGTTCATCCTTGATTTCCCACAGGTTTTTTTTTGTTCCATCTAAAGCTAGCAAAGTGGTGAAAATACTTCATATTTTTTTCACCATTTTGGATCCATGTGGCTCGACTTTTCAACCGCCAACATGCCTCCTCTTCCATCAATAAAATGTTCTGGTCTAATTCAAGAGATTTTAATCGGGACCCCATATTCACATTGAAGTCATTCTCCCATCTCTGTTTTGTCAGAATTTCTATCTCATCATCTAGAGAGACAAGGGATCTATTTTCATTTAACTTCTTCACTGCTAACCATCTCTTAGTACGATCCTTTAGGTTGACTAACTTCTGCGTAAGTCTCCTTTGTGCTCCTGCCACACTACAGAACTGAGGATTTCTCCAAATCGACTGTACTAAGTCCCCAAAAGACTCATCCTTCAAACAAGCATGGTTAAATTTAAAAGGATAAGCAACAGAATTATATCCATGGTCCAATTGAAATATCACCGGAGTGTGATCCGAGAAATAAGGATGTTCAACCCAATATCTAAACCTCGTTGTATCATCCAATAAGATTTCAGCCGCATAAACTCTGTCCAACCTTTTTTGAATGAAATGTGCCCCGCTTCTGCCATTTCGCCAAGTAGGCACTAACACCGATGGCTGTACATCCACCAAATGACTTTTCTGAAAGAGGTCTCTGAAGAAACCAACCAAAGGATCAGAGTGAGCTTCCACTCCCCACACTTCATCAATACTTGTTATAAAATTTAAGTCACCTGCCATAATGAGATTATCCTGTGCTAGTAAACCCTTTGACTCAACCTATTCCCAGAACTGTCTTCTACCAGAGTAGGGACCATAAGCATTTAAAAAAATAATCCTGCTTTTGTTAGGTAAGTGATAACTTGTCAACAGAATACCACCAACACTTATGAAAGGATTAAGCTCAAATATAATGGGGTTCCATGCAACCATAATTGCTCCCGAATTCTCAACTGCACTTACCACACTAATACACCAAGAGGGACAAAGTGAAAACATGAAATTTTAGGCCTTCAATTCATCCTCTAAAGTTTCTTGAAAAAAAACTATATCCTCCTTTGTACTACTTAACAATCTATGTAAAGAAGGTAGTTTATGGGGACTGCCTACCCCTCTGATGTTCAAGGATAAGAGGATCATGATTTAGCCCTTGAAAGGGATTTCATGCCTCTAAGTGCCCCTATGTCAGGTGTAGTAACCAATTGGAGATCAATAGCCGAAGGTTGACCAGATTTCTTATGTGCACTCCTAGTATTGATAGGAGAAAGTTCCATTCCTAAGCCCCTGGACCAGGCTAAGGCTTTTCCTTTTTGTTCCTCCTTACTGGTCAAGATGACTCAAGAATTACAAGGATTATGGTGGACCTACTGTCCTAGATAAGTGGTGAGGGGAGAAGGGTTGACAAAGCCTCTCATGGAAGGTATCAAAGAATCTATCACCTCTTCCAGACTCAGGGCTGGCACAGATAGAGAATGAGGGAGCACATTACTCTCCTCACCTGGAAGAGGCTCAGTAGAAATAGGTAACGAAGAGTCAACCTCCACAACAGGTGGAGAACCAGCTAACCTATCGGTATTAGATATAGATCCTCCTAAGACCGTAGAATCCTTAACAGGGTGTAAGACTTCAACAGTAGTCGCCTCCGTGAAATACAAATTCTCCAAAAAATCACGTTCCCAAGCAGAAAGTTAAAAAAAATGGTTAGTGTTATCACTGAAATTTCGTCCGCACAGGGCGACAAGAACTCTGCATCAGCACAGAAAAACAATCATTCATGGCACAAGGATTAATTCCACAGCACAGCAAAAGGGTCAAAACTATGCAAAATGGCCAAAAAATTACAAGGTGCTTTGCACCCACTGGGCGCGCGCGCACGCGCGCAACATCTTCGTACCTGGAGCGCATATGCATGGCTGTGGGGTGAAAAACCCGCGCGCCTGTCAAACAACGCATTTATGAAACTGGTCGGCCTCCCAACCACTAATGGATCAGCTCCCAAGTCGATTTGACACCAAATCCGAGCTCAATCTGCATGGGGAGGTTGGTCAAAGACCTAATTGTGCCCTAAAGAGCCCCTTTTCACATTTAAAAGAGGTTGCATAATAACCCAATGCTTGGCTATAAAAAGCCATGAATGACCACCATTTCTTCAAGGAATTCTTCATA